>LR752031.1:0-58479 GCA_902729485.2 Mus minutoides
GAATAATCTGCCTTCAGATGAGTTGGTAATTACCACCGAATATTTCAGAGAGTAGTACAGGAGTCCTACTGATTGCTGTAATGCTGTATACTCAAGCAATGTGGCTAACACAGTGAAGCAATAACTCACATATTTGGAAAATATTTGCATATGAATATTAAGATGGGGCTAGTATTCAACTTCAAATTTGACTGCAGACAAGTCAAAAGTAAGAAAACACAAATTTATTTTTAAAATGGGCAATTAACCTGAATGTCACATTTCTCAAAAGAGTACAAGAGAGAGGTAAAAGGAGGTTAGAGTTAGTGCAGTAATATTGGAGAAAAATGGGGTGAGGGTCAGCAAGCAGCAACAAAACTATTTTTATTTGCAATAATGCTCATTTCAAACCTTACTAAGGGACTAAAATGGTGACTCAGTAGTTAAGAACACTGACTGATCTTCCAGATGACCTGACTTAAACTCCCAGCATCTACATATTAGTTCACAATCATCTTCAGAGCTCATTTTCAATTCCAGGGATCATGACACACTCTTCTAGCCTCTGCAGGTTACAACCCATGCAAGTGTTTCTTTAATCATACACACACACACACACACACACACACACACACACAAACAAACAAATATATAAAATTAATATTAACAATAACTATTAAAACACCAGTGTGGCCTTTTTGTCTCAAAATGTTTGGAAATATTTAGTCTCAAAACTCATAATTCAAAGACAGATGGATCTCTGTGAGGTCCAGTTTACTGAGTATTATATAGTGAGCCCCTATATTAAAAACAATTTTATAAAGGCCTACCTTCTGCTATGCATTACTGGCAGGCAGAAGATACCAAGAGGTTTGCCTGCCTCATGCCCTGCCCTCAGAGAGACACACTACAAAATGAAAAGGTATGGTAGAGAGTGGGAGAGAAATAGAATTGGATCAGGTTAGTAATAAGAACAAAGGAAGAACTGGAGATATGCACATGGAGGAGAACAGCCTGATGTGAATATCCTGCCCTGGAACCTGAGACAAAGGTTGATGTCTTGGCCTATAACAGCTCTGAGGGCCATGTTTGGGAATGTGGCCATGCAACATAAGGGGATTGTGTCAATGTCGATGTGCAATTCTATAAGCAAAAACCATGTGGACATCTTGTTATATACTGCCACCTCTGACTACCCAAATGATGCCCCAATATATAAAAAGGACACATTCTCCACTGTGCTCATATCAGCCTTATTTATAATAGCCAGAAGCTGGAAAGAACCAAGATGTTCTTTAACAGAGGAATGGAACAGAAAATGTAGTATATTAACACAATGGTATACTACTCAGTTATTAAAAACAATGACTCCATGAAATTATTAGGCAAATGGAAGGAACTAGAAAATATCCTGAGTGAGGAAATCTTGTCATAAAAGAATACACATGATATGCACTCACTGATAATTGGATATTAGCCAAAAAGCTTGGAATACCCAAGATACAGACCACATTAAGCTCAAGAAGAAGGAAGACCATAGTGTGGGACGGAGTCAGGAAGAATCTTCCCCTTTTTATGTGTGTCCTCCTTTATACCTCTGTTTCACATCTCGTCTCTGACGTCCTTTCTGGTAGGTCTCTGACGGGGTAGACCTCTAGGTAGGGTATATGTCAGTGACTTACGTCTGTAATAACACTTACGGTTCTTTATGTACGACTATCCTCGGACTATATAGACAGAGGATTAAAGCTGTGCCAGCGCCTAACAAATATATAGGTGGATGCTAGCAGCCAACCATTTGAATCAGCTCACTGTCCCCAATGGAGGAATTAGAGAAAGGACTGAAGGAGCTAAAGGGGTTTCCAACCCCATAGGTAGAACAAGAATATCTACCAACCAGATGCCCTAGAGCTCCCAGGGACCAAGACACCAACCAGGGATTACCAATGAAGAGACTCATGGCTCAAGCTACATATATAGCAGAGGATAGCCTTGTTGAAGGACAATGTGAGTGGATGCTCTTGGTCCTGATAAAGATCAATGCCCCAAGGAGCAGGGAGGGCAGGAGTGGGTGAGTAGGTAAGTAGGTGGGAGAACACTCTCATAGAAGCAGGGGGGAATGGGTTGGGCATTTTCCAGGGTTTGCTAAACCTGGAATGAGGATAACATTTGAACTACAAATAACAGAATTATCCAATTAAAAAAAATAAAGGCATGTTTTTTTTTTTTCCTCTGCTCATTGACAACTTTAGCAGATGAGAGAGCTGGCTCCAAGATCAGGAGAACCAGAGTGCTCATCCCATTCATTAACAGCTTCAGCACGCAAGTAGGTCCTCCCAGGTTGCCTGAGAGCTGGACCTAGTGGTGTGAGCATAGCTTATCTGGTCCTTTGGGCATGAAAGCAAGTCAGTTTGTCCCAGTCCTTACTTCTAAGGCAATGAATGGATGAGCTAACCAGTGTTGGATAGTTCATCCTGGTCCTATGGGTACAGAAAAGCTGGCAGATAGAGCAATTCAGCTACCACTCAGGTCTAGAATCAGGACTTTGATTTGGCCCACCTTAATAATATCTTCTCTATCTCAGAACTGCTGGAGTGCATGAAGGGACTGGTCCAAAGGTGCAATATCTCTATGATATAAGGTAACAATGGAATATCTGAGTATAGTCCTAGTGAGGAACAATTATTGATAATATAGCACAAGCCAGAGGCCTCGAATCAGACTAATGACTCAATGCAATGAACATTTGCAGGTAAAGATGGATAGACAAAAGATTATACTGTATCATACACTGTAACACACTGTTGCTTCCACAACAAGCTTTTTTAAAAATTTTAATCTTTATTTTTTCAAGGTTATTGAAACGATTGTTTTGCTTCTGTGAAACTATATTGTGGTGCTTTGTCTTTAGATCCTGTAGGTCTCCGTTCACACTGATTCAAGTTTCACAGTGGAATTCATCTGCCCCTAATTTTGGCAGTGAGCACTGAGTTCATTTTCTACAAGCATGGCATAAACTTTGCCAAGTGAGTATTGAGAGTGAGATTTTTTTACTCTCTAGGTACTTTTTACACAGCTGTATCAACCAGTAGATTTGCATATTGCTCCCTAGAGAGGGCCTCTTCTTGCAAGTTCAGGGTAAAAGCTCACTCCTCTTTCTGTCATGACTACCGTTGACTCTCCATATCAAGTTCAAAGAATGAGGTTGTATGCTCAGCTTCTGGGGCTGGTTATGCTCTGGATCCCTGGTAAGGAGACAAAGATGAAGAAGGAGAATTTTTAAGGAAGGGGATTTCTGAGACATGATGATAAATATGGATGTTCTGTCCATGTGTGAGATATACTGTTCTGTTCTCCAGTAATGGACTTGTGAGGTTGAAAGGGTGAAGAGATAAAAATCTGTGTTTCTGTGGCAACTCTGACAAGTTCCAAAGCCAAAAGTCAAGATGGATGCTAGAAACTCTCTGTGCTCCCTCTACATACATATTTTATGTGGAGCACTTTTAGAGTATGGGTGAAAGACATGAACACAATAAGTAGAAAAAATAAAGGAAGGAAAGACATTTCATTGTATCATTTTTGTACATAACCATTTAATTCTCCTATTGCAGGATCCACTGGGGATATTGTGATGACGCAGGCTGCATTCTCCAATCCAGTCACTCTTGGAGAGTCAGCCTCCATCTCCTGCAGGTCTAGTAAGAGTCTTCTACATAGTAACGGCATCACTTATTTGTATTGGTATCTGCAGAGGCCAGGAAAGACTCCTCAGCAACTCATATATCGGGGTTCCAACCTTGCCTCAGGAGTCCCAGACAGGTTCAGTGGTAGTGGGTCAGGAACAGATTTCACACTGAGAATCAGTAGAGTAGAGGCTGAGGATATAGGTGTTTATTACTGTGGTCAACTGCTAGAATTGCCTCCCACAGTGATACAGCCCTGAACAAAAACACCCCTTCCTCAGGTGACAATGCTACCTGGTAAGTTCTTAATTTTGCATGTAACATGATGTTTCCAGCATGGCAAAGTGAATATATTTTTTGAGAGATACTTGTTTTCCTCTGAATTTCATCTAATGAAAAATTAAGCCCTAGGAAATGGAACATTCCATGAGAGTTCATGCTGGGAGGGAAGGCAGCAACTTATCTGTAGTGATGATATTTCATAAAATGCCTTCCCGGATGAGAAAAAGTATACGAAGTTGTGGTCAGTAGTAGGCAGGGCAATACCTTGACCAAGACAACATCAATGTGCATATCCTTGGTCTTACATTTTTTCTTCAATTTCATCTAAGTACTAGACAAGTTCTCTTGATGTATTTCTCCCACCTCACAATGTATCCAGATTGAATATTTTTTTTTCTGACTTATACTTTCATGAAAGCTTATTGATAACATGTTGCCATGCCAGGCTTGGGAAACATTTGTTGATTCCATGTGATGCACCAATAGAAAATGATGTGAGACTTTGTAAGAAATAGATGTTGAAAGAGTCAAAATAGTGAGTATCTGAGTCCTTAGAACAAATGGAACCTATGCATTCAGGAATTATTAACTAAACTATACATAGAATAAAACATATAACAAAATTAATCAAAGAAATATAATAAATAGATCCATAATTCAGTCATGAAATAAAAAGAATGCTATGAAAAGTTAAAATACAAATCAACAATTAACAACTACTGCCTCTCATGATCTTTTTTACCACTCTTCTGTAATAATGGTCCCTGAGCCTTGGAAATGACATGTGATATAGATGCCCCATTTTAGGCTGAGCACAGCAAAGATAATTAGTCTATGAACTCATATATTTATTATACTGTCGCTCAGTCACCATTCACTGTACAAAGAAACTTTTCTAATGAGGTCTGAAAGCTGTGCTAAACTATATGTTGAGAATTATAAATTTGGAATAAATTTGGAGGATATATTTTGCAAAATAATAGTAGTAAGTTGTGACTTTGTGAACTCCTAAACTTTTTGTTTTGGGGAAGATTTGCAGTACCATTCATGTGTTGCTTCCTGTGGGTAAGGCCTTAAACCTAATTTTGAAAAGCTGTGGGATAACTTCTAACATCTGTGTCAATCTTAGTCACATGATCAAATCTTACATCTTACATGCAAAATCATTATTGCAGTTCACAGGGTTCACAGCAGCTGCATAAGACTGCCCACTTTTTCCCATTAGCTGCTCATATAACACCCTTTGGTTCTATGAAATCTATCCACCAGTATCTCCCTTGTCTCTAGTTAACACTGACTAGAATTTTACATCCTTTGACAAATGTGTGTGGTACATAGATAAATAGCATTTCACTATAAAATTCTGCCTGGGAACTCTCTCAATTAGAATACTATACATGTGATAAATGTCATGACTGAAAGAAGTTAAAAATGAGTGGGTCAGAATCCATGATAGTGTAGAGAAGGCATGCTTGCCAGAGGAGAGCACACATGTTAACTATATGTAGAAAGAAAAGAACAAAAATGGAATTATATGTATCTTTAAGAGTTCAGAGTTTGCCCCCAATTACATGCTTCTATTAGCAAGGCCACACTGCCCACTGGTATAGTGACAGCAACTGGAGAGCCAGTATGATGGTTTGTATATGCTTTGCACTATAGGAGGTATGATCTTGTTGGAGTGGCATGGGCTTAAGACCCTCATCCTACCTGCCTGAAAGTCAGTCTTCCACTCACATCCTTCAGATGAAGATGTAGAACTCTCAGCTCTGTCTGTTCCATGGCTGCCTAGATGCTTCCATGCTCCCCCACCTTGATGATAATAGACTACACCTCTGAACCTGTAAGCCATCTCCAATTAAATTTTGTCCTTCATAAGATTTGACTTGGTCATGATGTCTCTTCACAGCAGTAAAACTCTAAGACACCAAGTTTCAAATAATTGAATTTCTGTACTGTATTCTCATCCAAACCACCACAGCAATCAAGAACAATGAAAATCACATGTATTTTGGGGAGGATCTTCAGTATACTGAACAACTTCAGTATCTTGAAGGAAAAAAATACAATCCTTTTCACAGGGCTTTTCCTTTGGCTACCTAAAGCTTTTGGGTTGAGTATTCTGCCCTATGCAGTCTAAGTCTATTTAAATTCTTTTATATCACTAATATCAACATATATGAAAATTATCAAATAATAGATTATTTTATGGCTGTTTAAAACATTCTTTTGTTTTCTTTTATTGGTTATTTTCTTTATTTACATTTCAAATGTTATCCCCTTTCCTGGTTTCCCTTCCAGAACTGGCCTCTCCCATTTCCCCTCCCACTGCTTCTATGAGGGTGTTCCTCCACCTACCCACACACTCCCAGATTCCAGCCCTGGCATTCATCTATACTGGAGCATAGAGCCTTCATAGGACCAAGGCCCTGTCCTGCCACTGATGCCCTAAAAGGCCATCCTCTGCTATATATTTGCCTGGAGACATGAGTTACTCCATGTGTACACTCTTTGAAGATTTCGTCCCTGGGAGCTCCGTGAGGTCTGGTTCATTGATATTATTTTTCTTCCTATGGGGTTGCAAACCCATTCAGTTCCTTCAGTCCTTTCTCTAATTCCTCCATTGGGGTCCCTGTCCAATGGTTGTTTGACTGCAAGCATCCACCTCTTTATTCGACTGACTCTGGCAGAGCCTCTCAGGAGACAGCCATATCAGGCTTCTGTCAGCAAGCACTTCTTGGCATCCACAATAATGTCTACTTTTGGTTTTTGTATAGGGGATGGATCCCAATGTGGTATAGTCTCTGGATGGACTTTCCTTCAATTTCTGCTCCATTCTTTGTTTCTGTAATTCCTCCTGTGAGAATTTTGACACCCTCACCCCTTTATTTACAACATCCTTAATGTTAGTTTTATTTTCCACAACACCCTCCTCAACCCCATGTAGGATCTTTCCTTCCCTTTCTCACTCCAACATTTCTTTGTAATTTAAGATTCAACAACTTCTCCAAATTAAGCACACAACTTTGTAGGTTACCTTAAGCAATGCAATCCTTTCCTGATACATGGATATAATGGGAAATTTTACCATGTCATTTTCCTTTATATTTGAATAAAGAAATGTATTTCAAAAATTAAATAAAATAAAATTATACTAATTGCAGGAAACTGGAGGCAATTGCAGATAATCATATTGCTAAAATTAAATGAATATCATTCTTTGTGGTTCCAGCTTCAGCCTCTCCTCTCAAGGTGCCTGGATGCATCTGGCACAATGACTTGAAGAGGGCAGGAAAAAGTCTGGAATGGGTTGGGTCAGCAATTTACCTCTTCCTTCTATGACATCAGATGCTGCTGCCCACCAGGCATGGAGAAAGTGAAGCAGAGTCGAGGACCAATAAGAATCATGTCACTCTAGTCCAGCTTGGAAAGTTGAAAAGTGTTATAGCTCCTACATAATAAAGAGGGTCAGGCATTAGGCCCTGGGCTGGTGTCTTAGTCAGGGTTTCTATTCCTGCACAAACATCATGACCAAGAAGCAAGTTGGGGAGGAAAGGGTTTATTCGGCTTACACTTCCATACTGCTGTTCATCACCAAAGGAAGTCAGGACTGGAACTTAAGCAGGAGCTGATGCAGAAGCCATGGAGGGATGTTCTTTACTGGCTTGCTTCCCTTGGCTTGCTCAGCCTGCTCTCTCTTATAGAACCCAAGACTGCCAGCCCAGAGATGGTCCCACCCACAAGGGGCCCTTGATCACTAATTGAGAAAATGCCTCACAGCTAGATCTCATGGAGGCATTTCCCCAACTGAAGCTCCTTTCTCTGTGATAACTCCAGCTGTGTGAAGTTGACACAAACCTAACCAGTACAGCTGGGTTTCTTGTCACATGGTAGGTATGGTGGCAGTGGTGATGTCGAGTCCCTATGCTCTAATGAGAGCTTCTACAAGAGATTGGAACCTTGCCAGCTAGGTGAGTACCAAAGTCCAGTGATGCATGGTCTGGGAGATGGGGGAATCTTCTTCAAGTATTACAAATCAGTGTAATCAGCTAGTCTCTGATTATCCTTGAGAAAACAACTTGTGTGCTTTATTACATGTGGACTGGGACTCCAAAAACCTTGGGGAGTGGAATGGGATTTGTGAGCTAAATGTATTCTATTGCCGCAGGCTGCTCTATTTTTATGGAGTAGAATTCCAGGTTATGTGCTATTTTACTGGCAATCTGTGTCTACCTGGTTGGGGAGAATTTGGATTACATGCCCAAAAACAGGCCAGGAAACCGGAAAGCAATTAGTTCCCCTCCTGCGGGTCTCAACTTTTTAGATTTCTGGAGTTTGAACATGTTTGACCTCACCAGCCCCATGGCAGCTTCTCTGTTGGCATGGTCTATGTGCCCCATGTTCAACGCCTTCACACTTAACTCTCCTTAATCATCATTCTCTCTGCCTATTCATATCAGCGTCTTTGTTAGGGTTTTACTGTTGTAAACAGATACCATGACCAAGGCAACACTTAAAACAATTAAAGGACAACATTTAATTGTGCTGGTTTATAGGTTCATAGGTCCATCATCAAAGTGTGTGCAGGGCAGCATGTAGGCAGGCATGGTGCAGGCAGAGCTGAGAGTTCAATAGCTTTATTTGAAGGCTTCTAGTGGAAGAGTGACTTTTAGGCAGCGAGGATAAGGGTCTTAAGCCCATGCCCACAGTGACTCTACTCCAATTAAGCCTCCAAATAGTGACACTCCCTGGGCCAAGCATATACAAACCATCACAACCTGTGTGCTGTCTCCCCCTTTTGATCTTTCAACACCAGTGCTACTTTTTTTTTTTTTTTTTTTTTTTTTTTTTTTTGGATGTAATATACATGAGGAAGGTTTATTCATGGAGCTCAGCGGGCCGACACACACCCCATGCAAGAGGTAGAAGAGTCGACCATGAGGCTCAAAAACTAGAGGCTTATATAGTAAATGGAGTAAGGGGTTGGCGAAATTGGCATAGGGGATCGGGAAATTGGCGTGGTTTCACATGATTGGCTAGTTCAAACATTAGCAAGAGGCCACAGGTAGCAGCTATCCCACTGGGGGTGTTCCTGAGTCAACAGAGGCCAGGACAAATGGCCCATTACCTTCTTGCATACCTTCCCTATCTCTATAACCAGTCAGTTCCAGAATGAATCAACACCTTTTGTTGTGACTTGCCTGTGCCTGTCTCAAGCCTAGGTCTACAAACCTTAAATCCTCTTCAGCAAAAGGTGTTTAAACTATAGGCCTCATGTATTATTTTCTTTCATTTCCCCTCTTCTTCTACTGGATAATTCTAATCTTAGAATTTAAAGGCCTGTATCTTTTTCCCTATCTATGCCTTGATACTGATGTCTCAAAACGAAAAGCTGCACTGCACTAATTCTTGCTCTAATAAAGGTGACTAGCTTATTTAACATACATGGACCTATAATTAAAAGTAGAAGCAATATCAAAAGGGGTCCCATAAGAGTAGAGAGTAGAGTGGTCAAGATAATACAAGATAAGGGCCTTTTTTCCCAGTGTCTCAAGGTTTTCTGCATGATGGCATCAACTGTAGACTAAATCTAACTTGGAAGAGATGTGGGGCTTGTAGGTCTCTGGTCTCCTTCTCTTGAGTAGGCCTTCTGCTTCTATGTTCGCTGTCTCACTCACTTGAGCGCCTTGGGCCTAGAGAACAAAGGCTGGGAAAGCAGCATGTCAGCACTATGTACAGAGGCTATTTTTACCAGTGGAGAGGGTTCCCCCAAGAGTAATTTATAGGGGGGGGTGTCAGACCAAACTGTCCTAGGGTGTTCTTAACCCTGAAGGGCACAAAGGGTAAGAGTGTTATCTAACCATTAAAGCCAGTCTCCGCTGTCAATTTTCTTTAATGGGTCTACTTATCCTCTTTACCTGTCCTGAACCTTGGAGCCTGTATGCACAATGTAACTTCTAATCAATCCCCAATATCTTGGCCATTTCCTGACTTACTTACCTGGGCAATGAGACTATTACCTTGGGTATCCCAAACCTTGGGAAGGTTTCTTCTAGGATCTTCTTGGCTATTGCATAAAATCTATCTCTCAATAGGCTCCAGGCCAGTCATGCCTGAGCTTCTTCTCAGTATACATGGAGTGTCCTGCATTAGTCATAGCACAGGTCTTGCAGCTTTTGACTATTTCTTCTGCAAAGTCTGAGAGTCTTTCTTCCCATGGGAGGACTAGTTTTCCTTTACCAGTCCTAATTTGTCTATAACTTGATAGTGATCTCTCTGACATCATAATAATCTTTAGGCTCTTTGACTGCCAGGATCACTGCTCCTTGGGCCGCCTGTTTGGAGGTTAGATCTGCCATCCGATTCTCTTTAGCCACATTGTCTTGTGAGTAGAAACTCAAGTGATGAAAGGAATAAATCAGAGCCTATTCTTTTTCTGGGAGTGCCTTGGCTCCTCTCTCACCAGTCCATACCTCACATAAGCTAGAAAGGGCATGTGGAATTGGAGTCACCCTTTATGTTCCTTGAATTAAGCTTCACTTTTATGCCAAGTCTATTTTTAATAGCCTTTTCAAATGTTGTTCAATACATAGGTCTCTGACAATGTCTTAGAAAGCTATGGCCTGTATACCCAATGCTTAGTCACTAATCCAGAATTTTATACTGATGTCCTTTATATCCAGTGCTGAAAAGAAGATATTTTACCTATTTTTCCTCACATAGGTAAGTAATCCTTACCTATGCTTGCCTCTTTTCAAACATCTGCATATTTCTGTAAATTGCACATTTTTGACAGAAATTTATATCCATGCAAGCCTGATATCAAAGCTCTGTTATATACTTGAATGACTGCCAATGGCTCCTCAGTTTAAATAATGATATAGAAGCCTCCGGCCATGTTCCTGGGACTGGAACTGTTCTGTATGGCAGATAAGAACACTAGGAATGAACAAGAAGAACAAAGAAAGAGGAACAGGTACTTAATGGGAGAATGCATTTCTGTCCCCCTAGAATTTCATATAGTTTGCTATGTATGATCTCACTCTCCAATTCTAATAAGCTTTCTTTCAAGCCTATTTTAAAATTATTTTATAAAAAAGACTTTGAAAACAGAGAATAGATAACACACTTCCCTAGTTATTTTCTCTTTCTACACTCTACAACTGCTGCTTCTCCTATGTTCTCATAGCACATATACTTCTACAGCATGTGGCTCTATCATCACTAGGTACAATGTACTATGAAAGCACAGGGTTATCAAATTCTACGTGTTACTTGAATTTGGACTTTTAAAAAGTTGTACAAGTTATTGCAAAAGAACTGAATATTTGTTGCCATAACATGTCAATCTAACAGGGCAAAAAAAATCTCAAATTTTAAAGATGGAATTGCAAAATGAAAATCAAGTCTAAATTTATTGTTGGGATTAGACTTACATACCAAATCTTTGCTGGAAAATAGAAAAAAAAATGTGGATGTGTTTCTAGGAAATGGTGAATAAGATACCTGGATAGGTTTTGTTAAGTGAGACCATGGTAGGCACATATTCTGGCATTATTTAGAACTGAAAGGAGCTCAGTACTGAAGTTGGTGGGAATGTGAGTAGAGTTGGGATTATAGTATGAGACAATATGGAAACTGGGATGTATTTCTGGGAAATAATCATAAAATTGTTTGCTTGGATTTGAACATTATATTACCTAATATCAATGAAGACAGAGTTAGAAGAGATGCCTTAAGTCAGATTTCATATAAATAGTGTCATCTGATGGTTATGGAAAATAGTGTCAAATTGCAGTGTGGACCAATAACACATTCTAAATTATCCAGGAGAGTATACATGAGCTCCTGAGATTAACTATGTTTCCATAACATACCTGAGTGTTACTTAAGAGGAAATAGTCACTCAAAAGTGACTGTGCACTTAAGAAAAGTTGAGCACCAGAATATGCATTATAAGCTCAAGAACCTTGGAAGAGCAATATATACAATGCACATTCATAAAATATACTCAGAGAGGGTCATGGTCTTGGCATTTAACCACTAAGGGAAAGATGCCCATGCTATTTTGAAAACCAAGCCAGAGACTTTCCCCAGTAGGTTGGGAAAAGACAGACCAAGCCAGAATTTACATGCACACTTATATTCTTCCAAATGCAACATAGATGAAGAAGACAGAACTTCAGGTCATCTGTACATTTGGAAGCTTATTTCATTTGCTTCTTATTTCATTCATCTATCTCATCATCCAAATCTGATACTTTAGGGGCTTAGCAGATAAGAGAACTGCCTTCTATTCCAGAGGTCCTGATTTTAATCACCAGCAACCTCACAGTGACTATATCCATCTATAGTGTGATCTGATGCCCTCTTCTGGCATATAGATGTACATGCAGATAGAGGAGCCATATACAATCAATCAATCAATCAATCAATCAATATGTAAGATTTGACATTTTAGAGATGAAAGAGACAGCATTTTTTTCTCAGTCTGCCCACACCACCCTTAAATATGAGAATCGATATTGACAACATAATTGCTTTTCAAGGAAGGCTGGAATCCCAGTAATCCATAGGTTTGCAGGCTGCAGGTGTTCACAAGAGGGCAACACATATAATTCTTTATCTGACATGCTTCTCTGCAATTTGTGTTGTTTCCTTAGATATTTTTCAGAATATTTCTAGAATTTTAAAGAGACATATATTTTTAGATGGGATATATCATAGTTTTATTGAAAAATGTAAAATGATACTCCTGCAGAAAGGAAACTTGTGGTACCCCTTCTCCACCAACGTAGTTGGTTCAATGACTGGAGCTGTGCAACACCCAATGGCACCTGTTGTTATGTTAATTAGGCTAAGAGAGCCCTGCTACCCATGCAGTCAGGTTCTGCACGTCTCCCTGGTACCCCGGCTCTGCCCAGCTTACCAGAGGCCCACCTACGACCAGCCCACCTGTGCAACCTGCGAGCACGAGACTTCAGGGTTCCCACCTAACTCCAGAACGCCTGCACAGAAGACTGGGGGCGGGGCCTCCCCTTCCTTTATCCCCAAATGCTTGTCCACCATTAAACAGTCGTTCTAAGCAGAAGCAACCATGTAGCCTCGGAGTTCTTCTTTCTTCCCCACTCCCTTAGTTTCATTTCAGCTTCGGGCCAATCCTCCAGGAACCCCGTCCACTGCGGGCAGTGGACCCCAACAGAAACTCACAATAAACTACTAGGGGATATATTGTTTGGATTTTAACTTGTCATATGACTGACTTTGGTAAAGGTAATCAGTTCCCAATAGATGGGAAGGTTCAAACTGTTTAATTTTTTTAGTAAAGAGCTTTTTCAGATTTTGCATATACTTAGAATTAATCATGTTATTTAATTATATTAGCAAATATAATAAACACAGTGAATTAGCTTTTTTGGTGGGAGACACCTTTCTAAATAAGATATTTTCTTTATTTACATTTCAAATGTTATCTCCTTTCCTCTTTACCCTTCCAAAAACCTCTCGATTCTCCTGCCCCCTGCTCACTAACCCACCCACTTCAGCTTCCCATTCTTGGCATTCTCCTACACTGGGGAATCAAGCCTTCACAGGACCAAGGGCCTCTCCTCTCAGTGATGTCCCACAAGGCTATTCTCTGCTACATATGCAGCTGGATCCATGGGTCTTTCCACGTGTATTTTTTGGTTGTTGATTTAGTCGATGGGAGTTCTGGGGGTACTGGTTGTTTCATGTTGTTGTTCCTCCTATGAGGCTGAAGACCCATTCAGCTCCTTGGGCCCTTTCTCTAGTTCCTACATTGAGGATCCAGTACTCAGTTCAGTGGATGGATATGAGCATCAACTTCTGATTTTGTCAGGCACTAGCAGACCCTCTCAGGATACAGCTATATTAGGCTCCTGTCAGCAAGCATTTGTTGGCATTCATAATACTGTCTAGGTTTGGTAGCTGTATATGGGATGGATCCTCAGGTGGGACAGTCTTTGGATGACCTTTTCTTCAGTTTCTGCTCCAAACCTTTTCTTTGTATCTTGTCCCATGGGTATTTTGATCCCCCTTCTAAGAAGAACTGAAGTATCCACACTTCGGTCTTCCTTCTTCTTAAGCTTCATGTTGTCTGTGAATTGTATCTTGGGAATTCTGAGTTTCTTGACTAATAACTGCTTATCAGTGAGTACATGCCAGGTGTGTTCTTTTGTGGCTTGGTTACCTCACTCAGGATGATATTTTCTAAATCCATCCATTTGCCTAAAAATTTCATGAAGTCATTGTTTTTAATAGCTGAGTGGTACTCCATTGTGGAAATGTACCTCATTTTCTGTATCCATTCTTCTGTTGAGGGACATCTGGGTACTTTCTAGCTCCTGACTCTTATAAATAAAACTGCTATGGACACATTGGAGAATGTATTCTCTTGTTACATATTGGAACATCTTCTGGATATATGCCCAGGAGTGTTTTTTTCTGGTTCCTCAGGTAGTAGTATGTCCAATTTTCTGAGGAACCACCAAACAGATTTCCAGAGTGTTTGTACCAGATAATAATCCCACCAGCAATGGATGTGTGTTCCTCTTTCTCCACATCCTCGCCAGCATCTGCTGTCACCTGAGATTTAGATCTTAGCCATTCTGGCTGGAGTGAGGTGGAATCTCAGACATGATTTGATTTGCATTTCCTGATGACTAAGGATGATGCACATTTCTTTAGCTGCTTATCAGCCATTCAATATTTCTGAGTTGAGAATTTTTTTTGTTTATATTCTATACACCATTTTAATAGATTTATTATGTTCTCTGCAGTCTACCTTCTTGAGATATATATATATATATATATATATATATATGATATTACCTTCCTATTGTAAGTAGGGTTGGTAAAGATCTTTTCCCAATCTGTTGGTTGCTATTTTGTCCTATTGACAGTGCCTTACAGAAGCTTTGCAATTTTATGAGGTCCCATTTGTCAATTCTTGATCTTAGAGCATAAGCTATTGTTTTCCTGTTCAGGAAAATTTCCCCTTTGGCCATGTGCTCGAGACTCTTCCCACTTTCTTTCTTATTAGTTTCAGTGTATCTCGTTTTATGTGGAGGTCCTTGATCCACTTGTACTGGGTCTTTGGACAAGGTGTAAAAAATGTATTGATTTTCATTCTTCTACATGCTGACAGCCAGTAGAACCCACACCATTTGTTGAAAATACTGTCTTTTTTTCCACTTGAGGTTTTAGGTTCTTTGTCAAAGATCAAGTGACCATAGGTGTTTGGATTCATTACTGGGTCTTCAATTATTCTCCATTGATATACCTGCCTGTCCCTGTACCATTACCATGCAGTTTTTATATTAGTACTGCTGTGTAGTACAGCTTGAGGTCAGTGATGGTAATTCCCCCAGAGGTGCACTATAGTTTGAAACTTCTCATCTATTGGGAACTGATTACCTTTACCAAAGTCAGTCATCTGAAAGTAAGATAAAATCCAAACAATACATCCCCTAGTAGTTTATTGTGAGTTTCCTTTCAGCAGGAGTATCATTTTACATTTCTTGATAAAACTATGATATATCCCATTTAAACATATGTCTCTTTAAAATTCTGGAAATATTCTGAAAAATATCTATGAAAACAACACTAATTCCAGAGAAGCATGTCAGGTAAAAGAATATACATGCTGCCCTCTTTTCAGATTTTGCATATATTCAGAATTAATCATGCTAATTAATTATGTTAATTAATATAATGAAATGTTGTGAATTAGCTTTTATCATAGTAATTAATACAATATTTCCCACATAGAAATCACATGATTACAGAGTAGAACAGAGATTTTTTAAGTAAACAAGAAGAGAAAGCTTATTATGTAGTTAGATTTCATACATTACATTTTCTTTTTTTTAAATTTTTTTTCACTTGGTTATATTATTAATTTACATTTCAAATGTTATCCCTCTTTCCAGTTCCTTTCCACAGACTCCCTCTCCCCTATTCTCTCCCTCTGCCTCTATGAGGATGCTTTCCCACCTTCTGAACAACACTCCCCTTAGCCCCTTAGCATTCCTCTATGCTGGTCATAAAGCCACCACATCACCAAGGGGCTCCCCTCTGATTGATGCCAGTTATGGCAGTCCTCTGCTACATATCTATCTGGAACAATGGGTGCCCCCATGTGTACCCTTTGGTTGGTGGTTTAGTCCCTGGGAGCTTTAGCGGGACTGGTTGTTTGACATTGTTATTCTTCCTATGGTGTTGCAAACACCTTCAGCTCCTTCAGTTCTTTCCCTATCTTCACCATTGGGGTTTCTGAGCTCAGTCTGATGTTTGGCTGCATGCATCCACTTCTGTATTGGTCAGGACCTGGCAAAGTCTCTCAGGAGATAGCTATACCAGAATCCTCTCAACAAGCACTTCTTGGCATCAGCAATAGTGTCTGGGATTGGTGTCTATAGAAAGGATGGATCCCTAGGTGGAGCAGTCCCCGGATGGCCTTTTCTTCATTCAGACTCTGCTACACTCTTGGTCTCTGCATTTTCTTTATACAGGAAATGTTCTGGATTAATATTTTTGAGATGGATGTGTGGCCCCATCCCTCAATCAGGAACCATGCCTATCCACTGGTGTATTAGTCAGGGTTTTACTGGTGTGAACAGACACCATGACCAAGTCAAGTCTTATAAAAGGCAACATTTAATTGGGGCTGGCTTACAACTTCAGATGTTCAGTCCATTATCATCAGGGTAGAAACATAACAGCATCCAGGCAGGCATGGTGCAGGAGTTCTACATCTTTATCTGAAGGCTGCTAATAGAAGACTGATTTCCAGGCAGCTAGGGTGAGGGTCATTAAGCTGGATCCCAAAGTGGCGCACATATCACATCTGGGACTTTCTAGTGACTATGCCCAGTTCCCCCTTCCTCCACTGTTACACACATCCTTTCAAACATCTGAAGCTCTGTACTTCTCCCAGATATCCTCCTGTGTCTAAACTGACCTCCCTTTTTCTTTTCTCCTCTCTCTTCCTCTAGCTCCAGAAATTATTTTCTTCCCCATCTGAGTGAAATTGTAGCATCCACACTTTGGTGTGGTCTTCCTTCTTCTTGGGATTCATATTGTCTATGAGTTGTGCACTTTCAATTTCATGATAAATCAAAATGGCTTGTGCTAGATCACTGCCAATGTCATCTTAGTCTGTTGACACTGAAAATAGCCAGTCTCTGAGGATGAACAGTTAACTAAATTCTCATTTCTGCTTACAGTAATAGTCGTATCATAACCTGTGAATTTAAATCCAGCACAGACATTCTTGCATGGGTATAAATGGGAATATTTAGAATGGGAGGTTTAAAAGGCTAAGGTTCAGCCTATGCTATTGGATCACTATTGGGATGAGAAAGAATCTTCTCTCTTGTTCTGTGCTGCTATGGATCGGGTAAAAATGTGGATAGAATACTTCTGGTGAGGAGATCCAAAAACTTAAGTACTCAATACAAAAATGTGTTGAAATAGGTCAGGTCCTATAGGTATTGTGAGAATCTGAGAGACCAGTACCTCACAGGTATGCCAGGTGCTGCAGTGTCTGCTCTGCTAAGCTATACCTTACTGTACACAGCCAAAGAGGACCAGCAAATTATACTATAGCAGAATATTGTCTCAGTCTAAGTATGGTACATTTAGGGAAGATTGCTGTTGTGAAGCAAATTGAAATGAAAATTATGCCATTTGTACATAGGTAATTATTAATTTATTGATAAAATATTTTCCAGTTTCTATAACATATTATTAATATTCTGACAAAAATGTATATGTAGATTAATATCCAACCATTGTCATATTATCACAAACACTTCCACTGAGCATTAGCTTTATCACATGGGTATAATACCTTTCCCCCGTGGACAATCAGGGTGTAGTTCATGGGTGAGTTCTCAGAGACAAGCTGGGGATGGTATTGAAGCTGCCAGCCCTTGCTCCTTTCTATACCTTTCCCCCTTCAAGGCACATATTGAGAAGTGAACCCTGACTTCTGAACATGTCTGTCAACCAGGAAGCATGAGCTGCCCTGGAGTCAAATGTGCCTGACTTGTCAAAACCTTACCTGATCTGTGCAGGAGAAAATGTCTCTCCTCTCTTTTGAAATAAATAGTTGACAGGGATTATTCTTCTGGAACTCATTATTAGTTCCCTCTCATTCTTTTTTTTTAATTGGATATTTTCTTTATTTACATTTCAAATGTGTTCACCCTTCCTCTTTGGAAACCCCCTATCCCATTCCCTCTCCCCCTGACTCTATGAGAGTGCTCCCATACACACCCACCCACTCTCCTTTCTCAGTCATTCCCATACACTGGGGAATTGAACACCTTCAGACCCAAGGGCCCCACCTCCCACTGATGTACAACAAATCTATCCTCTACCACATATGCAGCTAGAGCCATGGGTCCCTGCATGTGTACACTTTGTTTGGTGGTCCAGTCCATGGGAGTTCCAGGGGCTCTGGCCAGTTGACACTGTTGCTCTGCACATGGGACTGCAAACCCCTTCATCTTCTTCAGTCTCTTCTCAGACTCCTCCATCAGGGACCCTGCACTCAGTCCAATAGTTGGCTACAAGCATCTGGCTCTGACAGAGCCTCTCAGGAGACAGCCATACCAGGCTTCATCACCAATCACTACCTGGCTTCCACAATAGCGTCCGGGTTTTGTGAGGGTATATGGAATGGATCCCTGGGAGAAAATTGAACATAATACTACCTGAAGATCCATCTTTATCAGTCCTGGACATATACCCAGAAGATGTTCCAACATGTAAGTTAGGGTATATGCTCCACTATGTTCATAGCAGCCATATATATAATAGCCAAAAGCTAGAAACAACCAAAATGTCCCTCAACAGAAAAATGGATACAGAAAATGTGGTACATTTACCCAATGGAATACTACTCAGCTATTAAAAACAACTTCATGAAAGTCAAAGGCAAATGGATGAAACTAAAAAAAAATATCAATCTGAGTGAGGTAACTCAGTCACAAAAGTACATACAAGATGCACTCACTGATAAGTGGATATTAGCCCCAAAATTCAGAATTCTCAAGATTTAATTTACACACCATATAAAACACAAGAAGAAGGAAGACCAAGGGGTGGATCCTTCAGTGCTTCTTATAAGGAGGAACAATATATGAAGATGAGGAAATATGAAGAAAGAGAGTGGGGCAGAGGCTTGAATTTACTTCCCTCTCATTCTTAACAGCTATCCTAACAATAGTACAAACTGCTTTGTCTCAATAGACTGATTAGAACACATACTACTTCTATTGTCTTATAGTACCAATCCTTTGGGCAAGAAGCCTAGTTTTCCTGAACCTCCAATTTCTATTTTAAGAGGATTTTATTAACTTCTCTAAGGGTTGTGTCCATGATGTTTCATACCAGCTGTGGAAATAACTGCAATTACCATGGCTGGCAGAGCAACCAACCATGTGTGGCCAGAAGGAAACTTGGGAAAGAATGAAGTAGTTGGATGATGGTATTTCAAAGGCCTGAAGTTTGACATTGAGGAAGTATATTTTAGACATATTTTAAGTACAGTACAACATCGAAAAACAAACAAAAAATATCTCAATTTCATTTGCACAGTAAACCTAAGACTACATTGAAATTCTTGCAAAGAACTTGTGACTTCTCCTCTAGGGGCAGATTCAACTGACTGAGAAAGGAAACTAATGATGAAGCCTAGGAAGAGAGATTCCAGGGAATTTGGGTGAGGCCTTATAGCTAGACAAGGTCATCAGTTTACTACGAACATCCATTCCAAGTATTTTAGGTGAAAACCAAATATATATTTCCTCCATTGAGGAGATACCCCTATGTAACTACATTTCTAGTTTCTCCAGTGCTTGTCTATGAGCACAAGTGCCCTCTTAAATATAGAAGAGGTTTTGTTATTTTTGCAATCATGAGAAGCTGTCGGGGTACTTCCCTCTATCTGTATTGCAACACCAACCCAGACCTTTGCATATTGTTCCCCAGGGAGGAACCACTGCTGCCAGTTTTGGATAAAAAGTCAGTTGTCTTCATTCTGTGACTGAAAAGTCTTCTCAGGCTTCCTCCTCAAAATGAAGTTGCCTTGTAGGCTGTTGGTGCTGTTGTTCTGCATTCCTGGTGAGAACAGAAGAATTGAG
Organism: Mus minutoides; assembly: GCA_902729485.2. Taxonomy (NCBI): domain Eukaryota; kingdom Metazoa; phylum Chordata; class Mammalia; order Rodentia; family Muridae; genus Mus; species Mus minutoides. Next base: position 20,117 of record LR752031.1, read on the forward strand.
AATGGGAAGGGAGCACAAGAACTGGGTCACACTGCTCACTACATGTGCTGTGGCATGTATGAGTAGACAGGTATTATACTCCAGCATGGTGCGTGTTGGGTATATATTTGTGAGAAGGAGGTTCCAGGTAGGAGAAAACCTGTGCTACAATGAAGATTATGACATGGATGGATGAGATGATCTAAGTTATGTAAAGAAGCACCTTGAGGCTTCTATTTTACTTGTTTTGTTAGGACAGGAATCTTAATATATAAAGAATTCTGTCTATAAACAAACATTTCAGTTGAAATAGATTAAAAAAAATCAGAAGATTGCTCATGAAGTTTGTACATGATTCTGCATTTCTCTTTATTTCAGCTTCCAGCAGTGATGTTCTGGTGACCCAAACTCCACTTTTCCTGCCAGTCAGCCTTGGAGATCAAGCCTCTATTTCTTGCAGGTCTAGTCAGAGCCTTGTACACACAAATGGAGATACCTATTTGGAATGGCACCTGCAGAAGCCAGGCCAGTCTCTACAGCTCCTGATCTATGAGGTTTCCAAACGACACTCTGGAGTTCCAGACAGGTTCAGTGGTAGTGGGTCAGGGACAGATTTCACACTCAAGATCAGCAGAGTGGAGCCTGAGGATTTGGGAGTTTATTACTGCTTCCAAAGTACACATTTACCTTCCACAGTGATACAGACCCTAACAAAAATGTCCTTGCTTGGGGTATCCCAGCTGTCAAATAAGTTACTTATCTGTGTGAGAGAAGTGTTGAGGAACTACAGATTATGTGGTGCAGCTGAGGGAAAGTGTATCTTGGCTACAGCTCACTAGTCATTCTTTTTGGCTTCACTGGCTACAATAACAATGATATTGTGTCTACCTCAGGAGAATAGTGCGGAGGTAGCCTCACAGCAATCAGCAATGATTGTGGTAAAGCTGAGTGTAAACCCATTCTGTTCCTACATGATTTTTTTTCTTTGTTATTCAACATCTGGTAATCAGACAGGAAACAAAGAAGTATTTCTTTATTAAATTGTCTCACTTACTAATAATTGCATCTTTTGCAATATTTTAAGCTTTTGATTTAAATCTTATTGTATATGTATATTATCTTCTGTTTGTATCCATTTACAGGAAGTATGTCCAGTGACTCTGTAACTTTCAATAAATGCTTTTATCCATAAAGTGTTTCTTTTCTGACATAGTTTTCTCAGTGCATCACAGATCTAAGAAGAATCTTTTAGGTTAACCCTATAATGGGGATGACTACTGCAGTAAGCAACCTGCTAAACAAATGTACATTATTGCCAGATATCAAGTCCACACCTGAGTAAAATGTATGATAACTTTCTTAATCCACTGGGCATTTGAAGGGCATCTTCTAGAACTGTGATATTTAGCAATTCAGCAGTAGTCTTTTGGTTTAATTTCATTATTACCTCTCTATGTTCTTCTACTAAAATGTATGTTGTCTCTTTTGCAATAGGGATTTGTGTCCTCCTTCTGCTGGTCAATCAAAAAACAAACAAACAAACAAACAAAAACAAAACAAAACAAAAAAACCTGACAATAGCCTGTATTGTTTTGTGGCTTTGGGACCTCTGTTATAAGGAGGATGCCTATACATGAAACTAGGAACCTGTAACCTCTATAGGATCATTATTCACCCTAGAATTAAAAAATGATATCTTTCTGTAGTGTTTTTGATATACACTCTTACTTTTGTTTACAGTTCAACACCCTTTCCTTTTCTATTCCTTGCCATATCCACATGTAAACATTTCAAGCACTAGTATACTCACTGTCTACTTTCATAGCACACATAAAGTCTACAGTTAGGGTCTGAAAATCCAGAAAAACCAAAGCAGAAGTGTTCACATTTACACATTATATTTTCTTGAAATAGGCAGCAAAGCTTGACCTGTCAGTGACAAGAGAATAGACTCAAGAGCTGGCTGTGTCCCCAACCATTCATCTTAGCAATTATTTAAAAAAGAAAAAAAAGCACAAAAAACAAAACAAAAAAACCCACAAAAAACAAAACAAAACAAAACAAAGAAAAAAGAAAGAAAAACAAAAACATATGAGCATTTGTGCAAAGATTTAGCCACAATTTTTCATCAATCAGCATCATTTGCTCTTTTGTGGTTAGAAATCATCATTATGTTTTGGCAAAAATAAATAAATAAATAAATAAATAAATAAATAAATAAATAAATAAATAAATATTGAGAAAGTTGGTCAGCCATTTTAGATAGTTCCTGGGTCCCCTGGAGCCAAGGAATTTGAATTTACTTTCACCTTATGATGAAAATGAAGTCTGGAAACAGCTCCTGTCATTGACAGGTCAGGTTTTGCTGCCCAATTCAAGTAAATAGCATGCTTTGTGTGCACTCTTCTCCTGCTTTGGTTCTTTTGGCAGTACTTAAGGTACTTAAGCCTCATTTGATCCCTACAGTACTCTATGCCTCCTCAAGGTCTCAACAAAGAGGAGTAGAAGGCAGGAAATAGTAAAACTCAGGGAAGAAATCAACCAAAGAGAAACAAAGAAAACAATGCCAAAAATTAGAAAACCAATAGCTGAGAGTTAATTGAAAAGATTGATAAATCCCTAGCCAAACTATCTCAACAGGCCCATATTGCACAAAGAAATGCAAGAAGTCATTAAAAATCCTCCCACACAAGAGGCAGTATCCAAATTACCAAAATCAGAAATGAAAAGGGAGACATAACAACAGAAATGGAGGCAATACAAAAAATCTTCAAATTCTATTATATAAGCCCATACTCAACAAAACTAGAAAATCTCAATGAAATGGATGGTTTTCTAGACAGATGCCACATCCCGAAGTTAAATCAAGAGCAGGTAAAATATCTAAACAGACCTATATTCCACAAGGAAATAAAAGTTTTTAAAATCCTCCCACCTTGCAGGGCGGTGGTGGCACATGCCTTTAATCCCAGTACTTGTGAGGCAGAAGCAGGCAGATTTCTGAGTTCGAGGTCAACCTGGTCTACAAATTGAGTTCCAGGACATCCAGGGCTATACAGAGAAACCCTGTCTCAAGAAACAAAACAAAACAAAACAAAACAAAACAAAAAATCCAAAAACAAACAAAATTCCTGCAAACTGAATCCAAGAACATATCAAAACCATCATTCAACATGGTCAAGTAGGCTTCATCCCGGGCATGCAAGGTTGTTTCAATATACAAAAACCCATCAATGTAATCCACTATGTAAACAAACTCAAAGGAAAAGAATCACATTATTATCTTATTATATGCAGAAAAAGCATTTGACAAAATACAAAATCCCTTCATGTTAAAAGTATTGGAGAGATCAGGAATTCAAGACCCATACCTAAACAGAGTAAAAGCAATTTACTGTAGACCAACAGCCAATATCAAATTAAATAGAGACATACTTGAAGCAAACACAGTGAAATCCATGGATTCCCACTCTCCCCATATCTATTCAATATAGTACTTGAAGTGTTAGCTAGACTAATCACATGACAAAAAGAGATCAAGAGGATACAAATTGACAAAGAAGAAATAAGTTTATCACTATTTGCATATGATAAAATAGTATACATAATCAACCCCCCAAATCATACCAGAGAACTCCCCCAGCTGATAAACCACTTCAGCAAAGTGGCTGGATATAAAATTAACTCAAATAAACCATTAGCCTTCTTTTATACAAATGATAAACAGGCTGAGAAAGAAATTAGGGGAACAACTCCCTTCACAATAGCTACAAATAATATAAAATATCTTGCAGAAACTCTAACCAAACAAGTGAAAGACCTGTATGACAGTAACTTCAAGTCTCTCAAGAAAGAAACTGAAGGCTCTATGCCCTAATATAGGGGAATACCAGGGCCAGAAATGGGAGTGGGTGGTTTGGGGAGCGGGGGGCGGGATAGGGGATTTTCCCAGAGGAAACAAGAAAAGGGGATAGGGATAACATTTAAAAATGTAAATAAAGAAAATATCTAATGAAAAAGAATAAATACAGAAAAAGAGAATGAAATTGAAGGATATCTCAGAAAATGCAGAGATCTCTGATGTTCATGGAGTGGTAGAACTAATATAATAAAATGGCCATTCTACCAAAGGCAATCTATAGATTCAATGTAATCCCCATCAAAATCCTAACACAAGTCTTCAAAGATATCAAAAGAGCAATTCTCAAAATCATTTGGAAAGGCATAAAATCCAGAATAGTGAAGACAATTATTAATAATAAATCATTCAAATGTAACCATTAGGATTTACTTATGAGAGTGAACACATGCCATCAATATTTGTCACTTAGTATAAATTTTCTGATAGTTCTACACATTTTCTTGCAAATTTTCTCATTTCAGTTTTCTTTGTAGCTACATAAAATCCATTTGGAAGTTCATTACTTTTTCATTAGTCTTGTTTCATTTGATGGATCCCAATTTTGGCTGGTCATTGTACCTCCTTTCCCTCAGTCTCTTCTCCATATTTTTCTCTTCTGTTCATTTATAGAAACTCTTTTGGGTCAGAGACTTTGTTGGATGGCAACCCTGTCTCTCCACTTTATGCTGTCTTTCTACTGGAGATGGACTGTATGAGTTTACTCTCCCCATTGTACAATATTTCATCTAAGGTCTCTCCCTTTGATTCTTGAGTTTCTCTCACCTCCAAGGTCTCTAGTACATCCTAGAAGCTCCTTTCTGGTTATAGGAGTTGTCCTCTCAAGATTTCATATCCCCAAAGAAGTGAGTCACAGCTAAAGTTAACATATCAATGGCATGTGCTCACTTTCATAAGATCTCTAATGTTCATGGATTGGCAGAATTAACATAGTAAAAATGGCCATCCTACCAAAGGCAAGCTACAGATTTAATGCAATCTACAGATTCAATGCAATCTACTGATTCTTGGAAGCTTTCCTTATACTAGGTCTCTGTCTCATCCTGAACATGCCCCACACCTCCTCACCATAGTCAGTTGCATATTTCCATTTATTTACATGGCTATCTGGCCATCTCTTCTGTCTTTCTGAACACCCAATTATGAATTGCCCTCTCCAACCCCTCCCCATCCCAGGTCCCTTCCTCCATCTTCCTCTTATGACTATAATATTCCTCCTTCTAAGTGAGATTCAAGCTTCCTCCCTTGGTCCTTCCTTCTTGTTTAGTTTCTCTGGGTCTATGTTACTTGTATTTTTTGGCTAATATCCTATTTTAAGTGAGTACATGTCATCCATGTTGTTTTTGGACTAAGTTACTTCACTCAGGATGATATTCTCAAGTTACATTCTTTTACCTGCAAAATTTGTGATGTTTTGGTTATTAATAGCTGAATAGTATTCCATTATGTAGATGTACCACATTCTCCTTATCTACTCGTTGGTTGAGAGACATCTTGGTTGTTTCAAGTTTCTGCCTATTATGAATAAAGCTGTTATGAACATAGTGTAGCAAGTGTTTTGTGGGATGTTGGAGCATCATTAGGGTATATGCCTATTAGTCGTATAGCTGGGTCTTTATGTAGAACTGCTTCCATTTTTCTGAAAACAAACACACACACACACACACACACACACACACACACACACACACACACATACATACAATTGATTTTCCAAGTGGTTTAATAAGTTTTCACTGCCACCAGCAATGAAAGAGTCGTTCCCCTTGCTCCACATCCTCAGCAGGATGTGCTAACCTTTTATTTTATTTTTTTATCTTAGCCATTCTGATGGGTGTCACACAACACCACTTTTAATTACTTTTTAAATTTGAAGTTGTTATTGTTTGCTTTTTGGCCCTTAAATTGTCAGACACACGTGTTATAGAAATGTTTGATATCCCAGCTGAAAGGACCAGAAAATATCTTCAACAGAATTGTAGAAGAAAATTTCTGCCACGTAAAATAAAAAGAGGTGGACATAAATGTATAAAAGGCCTCAATAACAGCAAGGATATTGGACCAGAAAATATAATCCTTTTGTCACATCATAATCAAAACAGCAAATCACATTCAAAGAAAGAATATTAAAAGCTGTAAGGGGGAAAAGGCTAAGTAACCTATAAAATCTGACATACCATAATTATACCAGACTTATCAACAGAGATTATAAAAGCCAGAGAGCCTCAACAGAGGTAATTGTAGACCCTAAGAGAACACAAAACCAGCCCAGGCAAATGTAACATTGCAAAATGCTCAATCAACATATGGAGAAACCAAAATATTCCAGGACAAAACCAAATTTAAACAATATATATCCACTATTCTAGCCCTTCAGAGGATTATATAAGCCAAACACCAACATAATGAATGTATATTTTCATTTCTTACAATACAAGTATAGAAACACACACAAAGAAAGATATATTTTCATGGATATGTGTGCTCCCGTGTCATATGTACATTTTGGTTTCTTCAGATTTCTTTGCTCATCTTTCTTCATGTACAAAGTGTTAAGCAAACTGGTATACTAAAGATGGAGGTTAACAATATTTTGTTTAAAGAAAACCATATTATTTGAATTGTTTACCCATAATTTGCCCCATTACATAGCACACTAATCCTTAAGGTTTTATTTGAAAATCCTAAATGTAACATGAAAATATAAAACTAGAGTAACTACAGAAACTCCTCTATGCAAGATGTAAGTCTCATGAGACCTAATGACAACCCTCACATTTGTTGACTTATTTCACAGAAAATAATATTGTAAAAACTTTCACAGTTTTCCCAGACATTTATGATCTGGTTAGAATGACAAATTTCCAAAGGAATAAGTAAATTTGGAAACACTAGCTGAATGCAGAAATGATAATCAGGATAATTAAGGAGTAGACAAAAAACATGTTAATGAACTACTCTCTAAGCCCCTTCTATCACAACTTAAAGGGTATTACCAGGCAAAAGAGAAACAACATCAAGAATGACATTGTGGACTTCTCCAAGTTGGCTCAATGTAACACTGAATCAGAAACACAAAAGTCTCATTCAGAAGAATGGAGGAAAGACAAGATAGCAACCTTGAAGGCAAAAGCTTAAACCTAATCTTATGAATACCTGCTAAGCTGTAAAGAGACTCTATATGAAGTTTCACACTGTCTATTCAATCTACTTCCCCACCTACTACCATATCCAATATAATTTGCATGAATCCCATTATCACCTCGGCCTCTCTGATGATATATAATGTATGTCATCAAATGGAGTATGAAGCTGGATAGTACTTAGGGCCAGGATGATGTCTTCCCAAGCTCATCTCCTCAGAATTCTCCTCCTGTGGAACTCTAGTATGGTTTCTTTCTTTCATGGCATTAATAGTCTTCATTCTATTTAAAGATGGCACATTAGATGTGTCTTTCATACTTTTCTTCCATAAACTGATTCTACAGCAGAAAAAAACTGCCACCCAGTCTCCATAATTCTTACCCATGGCTGAGGGAAAATGTCCCTGTCATTTGCAGAACAAACACAAATATGAATTCTTAGCAAAGAAGCCAGGGATGCTCCATAGCTCCTTATTTCAGAAGGCAATACTCCTCTTTCCAGATTTCTGCCCCAGATCATCAGCTGTAGCTATGGAGTAGATTTTACCATGACACCTTATGGCATGCAGTTGGAAGATGCTCTCTGAAAATACTATTCGGTTTTAATAATCAGATACTTCTAAAAAAATTGGCTGGACATACATTATTGTTATTGTCTGTAATTGTTAAATCTAGACATTATAAGCTTTAATATCATATACATTGTATTTAATTCTTAGCCACATGTCTTAAATAACTTATTCAGACCTTCATAACTTGCAAAATCTTTCTAATCTGTTTAAATTGTTTTTTTTTTCCTAGAAACGTCTACCCATCTGAATATTCATGTATAAAAATTTGGTTATTACAAAAATAACTGTGATGTTTACATCCTCCTAAAATGTATCTCTCATAGTACTATGAAATATGCAAACACTAAGAACTGAATTTACTACTTACTGTGAGAATTTTCTCCCTCTATTTGGAGACTAAATAATATATATCCCCTTTTCACAATGTTTGGTTTGTCTCCATGTCAAAACAAAGTTCAAATGTATTAAAGTTTTCCCTGTGCTATCAATGAGTTTAATGGAATTACTCGCAGATAATTGGTAAGGAGTTGCTGATGAGATTGTAGGTGACCCAGAAGAAGTCACACTTAAAAGATTGTGCGGTTTATGTAGGAATACTGACATTTGAGATGTTCTGCAGAAATCATTTTATGGCAGAAAAAAACAAAGGTAAGTAGTATTGTAATTTAGAAGATAGGACAATCAGTGGATTTTCCCTACACAAAGGGTAAACAGTCCGAGAAAGAAATTAGGGAAACAACACCCTTGACAATAGTCACAAATAATATAAAATACCTCGGTGTGACTCTAACTAAGGAAGTGAAAGATCATTATGATAAGAACTTCAAGTCTCTGAAGAAAGAAATTGAAGAAGATCTCAGAAGATGGAAAGGTCTCCCATGCTCACAGATGAGCAGGATTAATATGGTCAAAATGGCTATCCTGCCCAAAGCATTTGACACACTCAATGCAATCCCCATCAAAATTTCAACTCAATTCTTAACAGAGAAAGAAAGGGCAATGTGCAAATTCACCTGGAACAACAAAAAAAACTATGATACCAAAAACTATTCTCAACATTAGAAGAACCTCTTGTGGAAACACCATAACTGTACTATGGAGCAATTGTGATAAAAACTGCATGTTGCTGGTACAGCAACAGACAGGTAGATCAATGGAATAGAATTGAAGACCCAGAAATGAACCCACACACCTATGGTCACTTGATCTTTGACAAAGGAGCTAAAACCATCAGTGGAATAAAGACAGCATTGTCAACAAATGGTGCTGGCTCAACTGGCCATTAACATGTAGAAGAATGCAAATTGATCCATTCATATCTCCTTGTATAAAGCTCAAGTCTAAGTGGATCAAGGAACTCCACATAAAACCACAGACACTGAAACTTAAAGATAAGTAAGTGGGAAAAAAAAACCTCAAAGATATGGGCACAGGAGAAATATTCCTGAACACAACAGCAATGGCTTTTGCTGTTAGATGGAGAATCGACAAATGGAACCTCATAAATTGCAAAGCTTCTGAAAGGCAAAAGACACTGTCAATAAAACAAGAAGGCCACAAATAAATTAGGAAAGGATCTTTACCAATCCTAAATCTGATAGAAGTCTCATATCCAACAGATACAAAGAACTCAAGAACCTGGACTTCAGAAAATCAAATTACCCATGGAAGGAGTTACAGATAAAAGTTTGGAGCTGAGACAGAAGGAAAGACCTTTCAGAGACTGCCTCACCCAGTCTATTTTAAAAGTTACATACAGAGCTATACAAAGAATTCTCAACTGAAGAATAATGAATGGCCATGAAGCACCTGAAAAAAATGTTCAACATCCTTAATATTCAGGGAAATGCAAATCAAAATAACCCTGAGATTCCACTTCATATCAGTCAGAATGGCTAAGATCAAAATTCAGGTGACAGCAGATGCTGGCAAGGATGTAGAGAAAGAGAAAAACTCTTTCATTTTTGGTGGGAATGCAAGCTTGTACAACCACTGTGGAAATCAGTTTGGCGATTCCTCAGAAAATTGGACATAGTACTACCAGAAGATCCAGCAATACCACTCCTGGGCATATACCCAGAAGATGTTCCAACTGGTAAAAAGGACACATGCTCCACTATGTTCATAGCAGCCTTATTTATAATAGCCAGAAGCTGGAAAGAACCCAGGTGTCTCTCAAAAGAGGAATGGATACAGAAATTGTGGTACATTTATACAATGGAGTACTACTCAGCTATTAAAAACAAAGAAATTATGAAATTCTTAGGGATATAGATGTATCTGGAGGATATCATTCTGAGTGAGCTAACCCAATCACAAAAGAACACACATGATATGCACTCACTGATAAGTGGATATTAGCCCAGTAACTTAGAATACCCAAAATACAATTTCTAAAACACATGAAACTCAAGAAGAAGCAAGACCAAAGTGTACATACTTCATTCATTCTTAAAATGGGGAACAAAATACCCATGGAAGGGTGAGAAAGTTTGGAGCTGAGACAGAAGGAAAGACCTATCAGACACTAACTCACCCAGGGATCCATCCCATAAACAACCACCAAACCTAGACACTATTGCATATGCCAGCAAGATTTGCTGACATGACTCTGATATAGCTATCTCTTGTTTGTTTGTTTGTTTGTTTGTTTGTTTGTTTGTTTTTCAAGACAGGGTTTCTGTATAGCCCTGGCTGTCCTGGAACTCACTTTGTAGACCAGCTGGCCTCGAACTCAGAAATCCACCTGCCTCTTGTCCAGAGTGCTGGGATTAAAGGAGTACGCCACTACACCCAGCTCAATCTTTCTTTTTAATTCATTTAAAATAGTCTTGATGAGAAAAATATATTCTTTTTTTGAAAGAAATGACTATTCCAAACTCAGAAATACAGATAAAGAACACACATTGTTTTTTAAATCAATGTGAATTACTTCAGTGAAATAAGATTTAATAGTTACTTCTCTGTTGTATATTATCTGATAGTAGGATATTCCTCCATATGTCCCCATATATCTTTGAAATATGTAAATAAAAACAGAGCTTAGGCATATTAGAAAATTTCACATAACTTCCAGATGTCATTTAGAATTTAAAAACTTTAAAAAAGAATGCATTCCTTGGTAACCTATATGTGGTCTGACCTTGGGTATTTGTGAACACTGGGCTTCTGCTAAGTGCTGAGTTGAGCAAGCCTTGCAGCTGTGCCCAGCACTAAATAGTTTCCAGTGATTTGCATGCACTCACTGCACAATGTTGGGAACTTATATGCCAGTTACACTCTGTGTAGCTGTCAAAGCAATGAGGACTCAGAACGACCATGAGGGTCCCTGCTCAGTTCCTTGGGCTCCTGTTGCTCTGGTTTCTAGGAAAAAAAAAAAAAAAGGACTAAACTGTAAATTTCACTGTTACACTGTGATTAATTTTTACTGGCATTGGGGAATATCTTCTCTTATATTGCTTAACTATGGGGTTACTTATTATGTCTTCACTTCTAGTTGCCAGATGTGATGTCCAAATGAACCAGTCTCCATCCTTTCTGTCTGCATCTTTGGGAGACAGAGTCAGCCTGACATGCAGGACAAGTCAGAGCATTAGCAATAATTTAAACTGGTATCAGCAAATACCAGGGAAAGCTTCTAAGCTCCTGATCTATGGTGCAAGTGAATTGAAAGATGGGGTTCCATCAAGGTTCAGTGGCAGTGGATATGGGACAGATTTCACTTTCACCATCAGCAGCCTGGAGGATGAAGATATGGCAATTTATTTCTGTCTACAGCATAGTTATCTCCCTCCCACACTGGTACAAGTCATAACATAAACCCATGTGGAAGCAGAAGTGAGAAGCTTGTCTGGCCCAACTGCTCCTTCTCATGATTCACCCACTGAAACACTTTCTCGGATGCCATAGTATTTGTTGAAAGCTCATGGAGAGTCACTTGTTTTGATAGAAGAGGCTAACAATCTTCCTTCCTTTTCATTTCTAGCAATACAGAGTACCCATTTCTTTTCTGCATTAGCTGAGGACACTGTAATTCCTTGAATTGTAGCACTAATTGGGACTCAGACTAGGGAAAAAAAGCTATAGTGGATATTCCTAGTATACATTCCTTAAATACAGAAAAAAATGTTTCTAAGTGCTAGTACTTTAAAGGTAGCAAAATATTAATGAGAGAAACAGACAATACAAGGATTCATGGTTTTTCTCAAAAAAAAAAGCTAGTGTACATGTGTCAGAGAAATGGAAGGATGCCTACCAAGATCCTCTACTGTGCCTCAAACTTGCAACAATTGGTGTGAAATTCCAGCTCTCAGCTCTCTGTAGCACTTCACAAAGGATTCTTCTGGCTCCTCTGTCCACTGAACTGCATTTAAGAATTAAATAATATTGAAAAACATGCATATGATTTTTAATACCACCATGTAAAATATAATATAAATTTGTATATATGAAGTCATAAGAATCAAATAATATTGAAAAACATGCATATGATTTTTAATACCCCATGTAAAGTATAATATAAATTTGTATATATGAAGTCATATAGTGAAAAGGACATTTTCAATATGCTTCAACCAGTGGTATTAATAAGGATAAGGAGTTGATAATCTAGAGCATAGTATTAGAAACAAAACAAGACATCACATGCGTGATCCTGTAACCTTCCCAGCCTTGAGCAAGCTAAGCAGACCTTGAACATTCTTGAACAACAGATTTTTTTTTTTGAGACAGGGTTTCTCTGTGTAGCCCTGGCTGTACTGGAACTCACTCTGTAGACCAGGCTGGCTTCGAACTCAGAAATCCTCCTGCCTCTGCCTCCCAAGTGCTGGGATTAAAGGTGTACTCCACCATGCCCAGCTTGAACAACAGATCTTATCAACATGGACAGAGACATGTATCTTGGCTGCAGTTGCAGGTTCCCAAGGTAATGTAGCTGTTTTGGCTGTCTGCACTAACCTTGTTCTACAACATACTCCAGCTGAAGCAGGGAATTGATTTTTATGTTTTCCTTTATAAAGCAAAACTTATTAAACTTTGAGCCTTGACCAGAAAATTGTCATGGCTTCATTCTTCTCTTCCCTCTATCTTTTCATTTCCAGTCCCCTTTCAGATACACCCAGTTCTCCCATGGCTGCTAGATGGCTACATGATCCATAATATATTATCTAGTGTTTTTATAAGTTGTATGTAACACCTTTTTTAAAATCTTTTAATGATGTCATTAATAAATGTGCTAACCTGTGCACATAGAGGATATATAGACTTAATTACTACATTTTTATACAAATGAGTAAAATCAACTCAGAATATATACCACATTTCCAGGCTTTGGATTATCCACAGAAAACATGCTTCCATATGTGTTATGTTTCCACATTACAAAGAATATCAGGTGCTATTCTTCCAGAGAGTTATCAAAGAACTGCATTAGATTATTCACACTGCTCAATCCTATATCCAAAGAATCATTCACAAATGTCAATCATCTTCAGCATTGCCTCATGTGACTAGCAAAGGGAGACAAAATAAACTCAGAGAATGGTAAATTGTTCTCTTCCCCTGATCCTGTATTTAGAAATAGAACTCAGGATCATTTACATAAGATGGGACCTTACAGAAAGAAACATAGAAAACAGAATAATCCCACAATGCAACATGTCTCCCTCTCTGTGTATAGCAAATATTTCATGTATGATAACTGATTAGTAATGATGTTATAGATCCTCTGTCCCGGCATTTGGAGGAGTGGATTTCATACTGGTTCTGCAACTAATGACTAACTCTTGCCTAATTGATTTTAGCATTTTTATCAGTCCAAAATAGTGGACAAACAGTTCTATCTAAGGGACAATATGACACATTATAATATGTTCCTTCTTAATTGAGAGAAATACTGAAGCAGTTGTAAACAGTGTTTTTCTTTCTCTTGAATTTATACTCGTCTCTTCTTTGTCTACTAACCTATCATTCTAGTGATCAATCGTTTAGCTGACATGATTTTATGGGTGGTATATGTGATTTCGTAATATCTAGAGCCCCATTAAGTTGTTCTATTTATTTTTTACGTAAAAAATATTTAATGCACAAACAAAAATTGAAAACCCATCAAGCTAACATAGCATCACAGAAACATTTGAAATGTGAAACAGGCATAATTGTTTATGTATCTCAGTGACAAACATACAAATAAATAACCCCTTGTTCAATGTGCTGTGAATATTTGTGGGTTGAGATCAGATTATTGTTTTAATACTATAAGCAATACAGAAAAGGTCAAAATGAGGACTATATTGTTTTCAATATAAAAATACTACTTTTACTTTTGACTAAAATTAATTTTTAACACTTTGTAGAGTTTTTAATATATTTCAGTGAAAAAGACCATTAGAAACTTTCATGAGTTAAGTTAAAGTTAGACACTTAAGGAGCTTTTTTAAGGTTGTTTACAGGAACTTTATTTTCATATTCACAATCATCCAGTACTGGCAACTGCACAATTGACCTCTGATGGATATGAAAACTGTTACATCATATGCATCAAGTGGAGCACAGGCATGTGACAGGGGAGGAGATGAACCTCTGGTATGTTAGAAGGGTCACCCTGGTGCCACTCTAAACTCCCTGGAGTCTCCAGTCTCTTGAGGGTTGGGTGGATCATCTCTGAATGAACACAGACCCAGCAGTCCTCTGCTGTATCTGTGGTGGTGGTATCATATAAGCCCTTGTATGCTGCATGTTCTATGGTCTAGTGTTTCAGAGATCTCAGGGATCCAGATTAATTGGTACTGCTGGTCTTCCCACAAGGTTGCCCACCTCTTCCACTTCTTTCATACTTTCCGTAATTCAACAATAGGGTTAGCTGCTTTTGTCCATTGGATGAGTGCAACTATCTGCACCTGTCTCTTTCAGTGGCTTATTGGCTTTTCCCAAGTGTGGTCATTCTAGGTCCCTTTTTGTGAGCATTACATAGCTTCAATAACAGTTTCTGGCCTTGGAACCTCCCTATGAGCTGGATCCCTCTTTGGGCCTGTCACAGGACCTTCTTTTCCTCTGGCTCCTCTCCATTTCCATCCCTGTAATAATTTCAGACAGGAAAAATTATGGGTCAGAGATGTGACTGTGGGATGGACCCCTCTCCCCATTTGATGCCCTGTCTTCCTGCTGGAGATGGGCTCTAAAAAGGTCCCTCTCCATTGCTGGTGGGATTGCAAATGGTCCAACCACTCTGGAAATCAATCTGGAGGTTCCTCAGAATATTGGAAATAGATCTATCTGAAGACCTAGTTATATAACTCTTGGTAATATACCCAAAGGTACCCCACCATGCCACAGGGGCACTTATTCCACTTTTTTTTCTCTTTATTAGATATTTTCTTCATTTACATTTCACATGTTATCCAGAAAATTTTCCCTTACCCTCCCGCGTCCCCGCCCTGCTCCCCTACCCACCCGCTCCCACGTAATGGCCCTTGCATTCCCCTGTTCTGGGGCATATAGAGTCTGTATGACCAAGGGGCCTCTCCTCCCAATGATGGCCAACTAGGCCATCTTCTTCCATGTTTGCAGCTAGAGACATGAGCGCAGGGGGAACTAGTTAGTTCATGTTAGTCTTCCACCTAGAGGGTTGAAGACCCCTTCAGCTCCTTGTGTACTTTCTCTAGCTCCTACCTTGGGAGTCCTGTGTTCCAACTAATAGCTGACTGTGAGCATCCACTTCTGTGTTTACCAGGCACTGGTATAGCCTCCCACAAGACAGCTATATCAGGTCCCTTTCAGCATTATCTTGCTGGCATATGCTATAGTGTTTATTTTGGTGGCTGATTATGGGANGCACAAGCCATTGCTGTTCTATTCAGGAATTTTTCCCCAGTGCCCATATCTTCGAGGCTTTTCCCCACTTTCTCCTCTATAAGTTTCAGTGTCTCTGGTTTTATGTGGAGATCTTTCAACCACTTAGACTTGACCTTCGTACAAGGAGATAAGAACGGGTCAATTCCCAGTCTTCTACATGCTAACCGCCAGTTGTGCCAGCACCATTTGTTGAAAATGCTGTCCTTTCTCCACTGGATAGTTTTAGCTCCCTTGTCAAAGATCAGGTGAGCATAGGTGTGTGGATTCATTTCTGGGTCTTCGATCCTATTCCAATGATCTACCTGTCTGTTGCTGTACCAGTACCATGCAGTTTTTATTACGATTGCTCTGTAGTACAGTTTGAGGTCAGGCATGGTGATTCCACCAGAGGTTCTTTTATTGTTGAGAAGAGTTTTTGCTAATCTAGCTTTTTTGTTATTCCAGATGATCTTGCTGATTGTCTTTTCTAGATCCTTGAAGAATTGAGTTGGAATTTTGATGGGGATTGCATTGAATCTGTAGATAGCTTTTGGCAATATAGCCATTTTTACTATATTGATTCTGCCAATCCATGAGCATGGGAGATCCTTCCATCTTCTGAGATCTTCCTCAATTTTTTTCTTCAGAGACTTGAAGTTCTTGTCATACAAATCTTTCACTTCCTTCGTAAGAGTCACACCAAGATATTTTACACTGTTAGTGACTATTGTGAAGGGTGAGGTTTCCCTGATCTCTTTCTCAGCCAGTTCATCATTTGTATAGAGAAAGGTCATCAATTTCTTTGAGTTAATTCTATATCCAGCCACTGCACTAAAGCTGTTTATCAGGTTTAGGAGTTCTCTGGTGGAGTTTTTGGGGTCACTTATATATACTATCATATCATCTGCAAATAGTGATAATTTGAGTTCTTCCTTTCCAATTTGTATCCCCTTGACCTTCTTTTGTTGTTGAATCACTCTGGCTAGGACTTCAAGTACTATATTGAATAGGCAGGGAGAAAGTGGGCAGCCTTGTCTGGTCCCTGATTTTAGTGGGATTGCTTCCAGCTTCTCTCCATTTAGTTTGATGTTGGCCACTGGTTTGCTGTAGATTGCTTTTATCATGGTTAGGTAAGGGCCTTGAATTCCTGATCTCTCCAAGACCTTTATCATGAATGGGTGTTGGATTTTGTCAAATGCTTTCTCAGCATTTAAGGAGATGATCATGTGGTTTTTACCTTTGAGTTTGTTTATATAGTGTATTGTTAATGGCAGCCTTATTAGTGATAGCTGGAAGCTGGAAACAACCTCGATGTCCCACAACAGAATAATGGATGCAGAAAATGTCGTTCATTTACACAATGGATTACGACTCAGCTATTAAGAACAAACTAGGAGCCGGGCGTGGTGGCGCACGCCTTTAATCCCAGCACTCGGGAGGCAGAGGCAGGCGAATTTCTGAGTTCGAGGCCAGCCTGGTCTACAAAGTGAGTTCCAGGACAGCCAGGGCTATACAGAGAAACCCTGTCTCGAAAAACCAAAAAAAAAAAAAGAACAAACTAGGGCATCCTTGCAGGCAAATAGATGGAACTAGAAAATATCATCATGAGTGAGGTAACTCTGACCCAAAAGGACATGCGTGGTATATGCTCTCTAACTAATAAGTGGATATTACAAAAACAGAACAAAACAAAACAACAACAACAACAAAACAAACAAACAAACAAAAAAAAAACAGGGGGGGCTGGTGAGATGGCTCAGCTGGTAAGAGCACCCAACTGCTCTTCCGAAGGTCCGGAGTTCAAATCCCAGCAACCACATGGTGGCTTACAACCATCTGTAACAAAATCTGAAGTGTCTGAAGACAGCTACAGTGTACTTACATATAATAAATAAATAAATAAATAAATCTTTAAAAAAACAAAAAAACAAAACAAAACAAAACAAAACAAACAAACAAAAAAAAACAGGCGACACAATACTTAAGATACAGTCCACAGAACTCAAAAAGTCAACAAACTGAAGTGCCCAAGTGCTTCAGTCCCACTTGGAAAGGACAAAAAGCAATCAATTAGGGAGGGAAGGTTGGACCTGGGGGAAAAAAAAGTGGATGGGGAAGGGGAGAGAGGGAGGAACCTGATCTGGTATTGGATGAGGGAAGAGGACTGAAGTCCCGAGAGCCAGCAGAAACAATGGAAACAGGTGGCCTCAGGAGGTATGAGGTTGGGGGGATCCTCCAGAATGCACCAGATTCCTGGGAACTGAAAGACTCTCAGGACTCAAGGGAGGAACCTTAGATGAAATGCCCCACAATGCGGAGAGAGAACTTAAAGGAGTTATTTTAATTCCACACATAGGTTATTGGACATTCTTATCTTATTACAAAATTATAATCTTTACATTTAAGTAATTCAAAGAATGTTTTGAGAAAATATTATTTTACAGATGAGGACTAAAAGGGAAATGATTAGGAATACCAATGCTATTTCTACCAATCCTATTCTCTGCGGTGCCTATTAGGGGTGTGAGATTCTTGGGTTTCTCAGATTAGAGTACGAAGAACTCATTGTTCAAACCAATTTTGATTTGAAATTAGTCTCTTTGCACAGCTCCGACATATTACCCTTGCCATTAGCATCTATTTTTAATCGGCATCTATAAAAAAGAAATCATGAGCAAAGAGTACAGTGATAAATTAAATACAAAGGATTGCAGTATATCTTCAAATTGTTCAAAACCTCTTTTTAATGATGGATCTTAAATGCTTTTACCTCCATTTAAGTGTACTACCCACCATAGACAGTGAAAAGAAAGGATATGGGGGAAGTGAACCTGTCTAGAAAAAATGTTCCTTGGAGCAATTCCTGTCTGTGTTGTCTAGAAATCACCAGATCTATTCACAGGTTAGCAGGCAATGGCAGCTTTATCCACTTGCAAACAGTTCATGGATACACCAGTTATTCAGTTCAGTAAAGTGGGTTGGCAACAGTGGTGACAAGAAGTAGCAGACAGCCAGGCCTCAGCTTGTGCCAGCAGGCTGGGCCAACAGGAACACCAGAAGTTCTCAGCTGTGGCTCTCTCAGGGAAGCAAAGATCAGTGAAGATGTGAGGTCCACAAGCATTGTAAAGGTAGCTGTAACAAGAAGTAAAGTTCTGTCTCCATTACTCTGTGGAGTCCTAGTTATACCCTCCAAACATCTCATGTCCTCTACTTGTTTTGCCTCAACACAATTCTTGTCCCAACTTGTGTCTTGCATGGCCATGTGTAGTTAATCAGCCCAAGTCCAAGGAAGAGGCACAAAATTGCAATAAAACAGAAGAAATATTTTGGGCATTTCTCTCTATGGAGTCCTGAAAAATGCAACTCAACTATGGAGGGTAAGGTGGAGCAATACATGCATGTCCTTAGCAAACAATCCTTCATCATGTGTTCTTTCATGTGTTCCCTTTAGCAGAGCAACTTCTCCCTGTGTCTGCTTCAATAAAAAGTTCCTTAATGATTCTTTCCTAGACTTTCATACCTGTGTCCACATTAATGAAATGAAACATTCCTTCACTTGTTTGCTCCAGGAAAACACCATCTAACTGACTTTCCAAATCACCCTTAAAATTTACACTTCATTGTAGTCTTGCTATTGCAACACACAAATTATACTGTTAAACTGTGCACATTTGTTGTGTATACTGCAAAAACATGTCAAGCAAGAAATAAAAGTACCACAAAGATAGCAACCAAGAAAGAACTATATTCCTGATGATGAAAAAAAAAAAAAGATTTTAGTAGACATCTTGAAACAGTGCTCAAAAACCAAAGTTGATCAAATATGTGTAGTATACTGTATTTCATTACCCATAGTATATTATCTAAAACAATATTTACTCCTTTATTGTGTGTCTTTGCATATGTGCATATGACTGCTATGGTTAGAAGGGTGATCAAAGAACAAACTAGGCTAACTGATCTTGTGAGTTCTGGGAATTAAACTCAGGAGATAAAGATTAGAGGTAAGTGCCATAGCCACTTAGGACAACTCAATTGCTGCATCATAAGAAATTCTGAATACTTTGACTTATATGGCATACAATTACATTGAGGATGCACAAGAGAATATTATTAGTAATAGATTGTGTGAGTTGTTTACAGGGAATTTTCATACTTATACTATTATGAAAAAAAATTTTCCCACTCTCACTTTTCCTTAGAGAAGTCCATTCATTTTATTTCTTTTTTCTTTTTGTCTTGCTTGTCATAGGATATAATTACTTACTTCTAGTTCAAATAACTACCAGCATGAAACTTCAGTCTTGAACAACTATGCATTCCTTGGCCTTGTAGATGGTTTATGACTGATATTCACATATGTCTAGTCATTTTCAGGGGTATCCATCTACCCTATAGGAAAAATCAAAGGAGACACTTTGTTGCCTCACACAAAAGAATGGGCTTTTACATACCCTTGGTACTTTTTACACAACTGTACTAATCAACAGATTTGCATAATGATCCCTAGGGTCAACCTCTCCTTGTAAGTCCAAGACAAAGGCTAGCCTATCTTTCTGCATTGAATATTCAGTATTCTTCATATCAAGCTCTCAAAATGAGTTACTCTGTTCAGCTCCTGAGGATGCTTGTGCTCTGGATCCCTGGTAAGTCAAGAAAAAAAGCTAAAGAAGGAGAATGTGGGGGGTGGAGACTTCTGGGGTCCTGCTGATCCAGATGCAGATGCAGGTTTTGTTCATGTCTGAGATTACCAGTTTTTCATGCCAGTTATATGTCTGTAAGGTTTCAAGGGTGATGCTAAGCTTTTGTGACTACTCTCACAACCACCAAAGCTAATGGTCTAGATGACTCCTAGATGGTTTCTATATTCTATTTACATAGATATTTTATGTTGAGCATTTTTGAAATATTAAAAAAGTCATACCCATAATAAGTAGGGAATAATAAAGGAAAGAAAAATCATTTGAAAATACCATTTTGTTTGTGTATCCCCTTTCATTTCTCTCATCTCAGGAGTCAGTAAAGGTATTGTGATGACACAGGGTGCACTGTCCAAACCTTTCACTCCTGTAGAGTCAGCTTCCGTTTTTTTTTGTTTGTTTGTTTTGTTTTTGTTTTTGTTTTTGTTTTTTTTTTTTTGCAGATCTAGTAAGAGTCTCCTATATAAGGATGGGAAGGCATACTTGAATTGGTGTCTGCAAAGGCCAGAATAGTCTACTTGGCTCCTGATCCATTTGATGACAACCTATGCCTCAGGAGTCTTAGATAAGTTTAGTGACAGTGGGTCAGGAACAGATTTCACACTGAAAATCAGTAAAATGTAGGCTGAGGATGTCGGTGTGTATTACTCTCAGCAAATTGTATATTCCACAGTGATATAGCTCTGAACAAACCCCATCCAGATAGCAACATCAAGCTGCTACATTTGTTGATTGTCTTGAGAACAAATTTTGTGTACTTGAATAGAAGGAGGAGGAAGGGGAAGAGGAGGAGAGAGTGAGTAGTCAAGAACTCAGAATAGTTTATAGCTAAGTCTCTAGAGGGGTGTCATTCGAGGTGGTATTCTTCAACACATGTACTGCTTTTCTGCTGTGAGATTTTTAGTATAATTTAAGTAACATGCTAAGAAAGTAATTTCAAAATGGAATAAAAAAAAGAAAACACTGAATAGCAATACTATCATTTTCCTGTAGCCTTTGCAAACAGGAATAGATGATTCTCTTCAGAAAAAAGGTATTCACATAATAGAGTATGAGCCTCACCTGTGTCACTTAAAGTCATTTTAAGTCCTTCTTTTATATTTGGAGTTATTTTTTTTCCTTTTGAGCCTTAAGTTGTCAGCACACGTGCATCAGGGAAATGTTTGATATTGTTAAGATGTTTCGTCCCTCATCACTCCCAAATTCTCTTAAAGCAGGTCCTTTTCCAGTATTGGAAAAGAGGGATACTCCCACACTCCTGGACATTGCCTAGGGTCACTACTCATTTTTTGTTTTTATGTCTTGTTACTTAGCTTGGTAAATATAAATGTACACCAACAAAAAGCTACATATCAAAGAACTCTCACAGGATTCATCATGGTATGGGAAATAAGAATGGATAATTTCAGAATTTCAAAAGTAAATAACAGGAATTAAACACAAGCCTAGGATAGAGAAATAACATTGGATATACAGCTTATTGAACACATCTTGAATGATTAAAGGCAACCTCAATGAAAAGAGTCCCTAGTCCCAACAGATTATCATTCCAAAAACTGTGGAGATCAATGGTTTTAATGTGAGCAGAGACTACACACCCTTGTTTACTCCTGTGACAAGAGAGCAACACTCATTCTGGCTGTGATGCTGTTATATTCACACCAGGAAATAAATAAAGACAAACAAACAATCAAGCAAACAAAACAAAACAAAACAAAACAAAACAAAACAAAACAAAACAAAAAAATCTGCTCAGAAACACAGACTTGGGCCATCCTAAATTCGGTGTTCCAATGTGGAAGCAGTTTCAACAAGTTTAACGGCTTAGTGAATGAAGAAGCCCATATATAAAGGGAAGCTTAAAATACATTGATTCCTCGAAAAGGCAGGTGCAGCAAGGTAGCTTTGGTCAAGGTTCAAAATACTGTTTGAGTTTTGAGATTAGTGGAAGATGTGTTAAAAAGTCAAATACACACAGGTCAGCTTGATGGAATTTTCTTAATTCTTTTTTATATTTGGTTTTAAAATGTAGCACAAGTTTTTTTGTTTGTTTGTTTGGTTGGTTGGTTGGTTGGTTGGTTGTTTTTTTTTTTTTTAAATCTGCTCTTTTTGGTAATATAGTTTTGTTTGTTTGGCAAAGTGCTAAGTTATGAAAGCACCATAACCTATGGAAGTCTCACAAATGCTAGTTACTACGTTTATGAGAGACATGGTCCACTCCAGAGCTTGGTGTACTGTCTGAGCTTCAGGACAATCCTCATATTCCACATTTTGGTTGGTACAGTGATATGGCTAATGATTATTATTGTATAAAAATCTGTCATACACTAAATGATAAGAATATAGTACTAGAAAACAAGAAGTTTAAAATGAAATATTTAGTTCATCACTTATGATACTTACAATTCTAATGCCACAGGTATTTGGGGCTAAGATTAATGTATCACATAGTACAAGTGTAGGTGTTCTCAACATTTAAAATCATAGGGAAAATGAAAATGTTCTGTGAGCTGGGACCTGAGATGTAGAGGAAGAGAGTGTGAAGATCCTTTCTTTGACTTAACATCCTGCAACAGAGAGAAACCTGCAATGACATCAACTGTGTGACAAATCCTCTGCCTGAGGATTTTCACAGTTGTCAATATACATTCAGGGTCTTCTGTTGCCCAGATGGAGAGGAATGTTGATCACATTCCTGCTGCTTTCCATCCTCTTCCATCACATGTTTCACAAGAGAACATGGGATAGTCTCTAAGTTACAATGTGTCAGTCATAAAAGAGTCATTTTAATGAGGAGTCATATTTTATGAAGCTTTAATACTCAGTTTATTTGCTTTTTATGTGCATGGGATAGGGGATATCTTATAACTATGTGTATGCACATATTTGGTGTGTACATAGGTGAAAATATAATTGTCATATGTCAACCTTGAAAGCCTATGCTCAGAAGCACTTTACCTTATTTTCGCTTGGGAATCTTTTCAAGAAAGAAAGCCTCATTTCCCTGGAGTTTGTAGAGTAAGGTATATCATGTTGACTGTGAGATCTCTGATCTGACAATATCTGCCTCCCCAAGGCTTGGAATTGCAATCTCTTACCACTGTGCTATATGTTTTCACGCTGTGCAGTAACAATTTATAACATGAACTACTCAATTGTTATCTATATAAAAATGTGATATAATTACAAATCAAAGCAGGACACCTGAGAATCCATAAATAAAATGGAAAATAATGAAGAATTCAGAAAGAAATGAGTAAAATATTGTAAGAAATATAAAAATGCCAAACACAAAACAATAAAACTAATGGAATGAGGCTAAAGCTAATGGATACTATGCATATTTATTAACACAGTGCAAAATTATTACATGAGATTTAGATTTGGAGATACTCCTTCTAGAACTAAAGACCCTCACCTTGATAAGTTGATACATCATTCTTATTGCAAGAATCCTCATTACCTGTAAGGCCAATGTAAAGAGAAAAGGTCACTGACAGAAAAGACACTTATAATCAGATTACCAGACAAGCTGCTCTAAAAATTTATCAAGTGTCCACAAATTGACCAGCATCTTGGACAGTTCAATAAACTGTAGGTCTGAATAGGATGGAGCCTGCGTTGTTTCTGGTGATTACTACAGCAGAGATTACAAGGTAGAACCTATGCAACAATTAGCAGCCTAAGTGCCTTGACAAGTCTGCTATTAATGCTAAAACAATGTTGTCCAACAACATTAATATTAATCATACAAAATAATATAAATTTTAATTTTGCCTAAATCATAAATTATAAACTACACACTCTAGTTGCAATTGAGACACCAAAATGTTCAGTGGCCATGAGTACTTTGTAGTTAATGGCTTTTGTATTATTGAGATCACATACAAACAATATCATAAATTTGTTTAATTCTGTCTGGGAGGCAGAGGCAGGCAAATTTCTGAGTTTATGGCCAGCCTAGTCTAAAGAGTGAGTCCCAGGACAGCCAGGGTTATACAGAAAAATTCTGTTTCTAAAAAGCCAAAAATAATTAAATAAATAAATAAATAAATAAAATAAAATAAAATAAAATAAAATAAAATTAGAATAATGATCTTCACCTACTAAGGATCTTTGACAGTATCAATGCTTCTAGTCTTTAGCGCATCTCCATAGCTAAAGCTTCATCTTTCTCCCATATTAGCCATCGCAGTTGAGAACAGGTTCTAGGTTGGTTGTCATCAAATCTCCTCAATCTTTTGGGATTATATAATTTTATGTGTTTTTTGATCTCCAGTTATTAAGTATTTGTCCCACATAGAGTGAATGTAAGCCATAGGTCATTGATGCTTCTTTAACTATCTTTGATTCTAGTGACTTTGTGGGACACACAAATTTTGATAACCTTGTAAATTTTTTTCATCTGAGTCAAAATCCCTTAATATAGCTGGAAAACATCACTTAAGGTTCTTGTTTGTTTGTTTTTGTTTGTTTTTGTTGTTGTTGTTGCTTTTTGGTTTTGGGGTTTTGTTGTTTTGTTTTGTTCTATTTTTTGCTTTTTTTTTAAATTTAAACTGCCATTTTTCAGTCTCATCACTAGGTGGCAGGGTAGGCTTTAGAAAGAACTGAAAATTGGTTATGATTCAAAGGAATGTCTAATTTTCTTCTTTTCTTTTTTTTTTTCTTTTTCTTTTTCTTTTCTTTTTTTTTTTTTTTTTTTTTTTTTTTTTTTTTTTTTTTTTTTTTTTTTTTTTTTTTTTTTTTTTTTTTTTTTTTTTTTTTTTTTTTTTTTTTTTTGTGTGTGTGTGTGTGTGTGGTTTTTCGAGACATGGTTTCTCTGTATAGCCCTGGCTGTCCTGGAACTCACTTTGTAGACCACGCTGGCTTCATACTCAGAAATCCACCTGCCTCTGCCTACGAGTGCTGGGATTAAAGACGTGCTCCACTACGCCAGGCCTCTAATTTTTTTCTATTGTTTGTACCTTAAAATAGATTTTTTCAGAACTTTTCTTATCTAAGTCTGCTTTATTCTCATCTCCCTTATAAAGGAAACATTAAATTGCAATGATTACCAAAAATATAATTATTTGTATGCTGATAATTGAAACACAATTATGTGAGATTCAAATGCCATCTATAATTGTCTTTTTCTTTTTTTAGCACAGAAGATATTTTCTTCAAAGTCTTCATTTTATTATTTTTAAACTAATTGCTTTTCTGTATGAATTTTAAGACCCAGTTTCTTCCAGCCTCTGCTTCCAGAATGATGATTTTGAGACTAATTCTGTTTTTTTCCAAAATTTTATTAGATATTTTCTTAATTTACATTTCAAATGCTATTCTGAAAGTCCCCTCCCCCCTCCCTCCTCCCTGCTCCCCTGCCCACCCACTCCCACTTCTTGGCCCTGGCCTTCCCCTGTATTGGGGCATATAAAGATTGCAGTACCAAGGGGCCTCTCTTCCCAATGATGGCCGACTAGGCCATCTTCTGCTACATATGGAGCTAGAGACACGAGTTCTGGGGGTTCTGGTTAGTTCATATTGTTGTTCTTCTTCTAGGGTTGCAGACCCCTTCAGCTCCTGGGGTTCTATCTCTAGCTTCTCCTTTGTGGGCCCTGTGTTCCATCTTATAGATGATTATGAGCATCCACTTCTGTACGAGACAGCTATATCAGGGTCCCTTAAGTAGGCACTAGCTGTCCTATGCCATAGTGTCTGAGTTTAATGACTGATTATGGGATGGATCCCCCCCTGGTGGGGTAGTCTCTGTATGGTCCATCCTTTCATCTTAGCTCTAAACTTTGTCTCTGTAACTCCTTTCATGGGTATTTTGTTTCCTCTTCACAGGAGGAATGAAGTATCCACGTGCTGGTCTTCCTTCTCGATTTTCTTGTGTTTTGCAAATTGTATCTTGGGTATTCTAAGATTCTGGGCTAATATCCATTTATCAGTGAGTGCATATCCAATGACTTCTTTTATGATTGGGTTACCTCACTTAAGATTATATCCTCCAGATACATCCATTTGCCCAAGAACTTCATAAATTCATTTTTAAATAACAGAATAGTACTCCATTGTGTAAATGTACCAAATTTTCTGTATCCATTCCTCTGTTGAGGGACATCTGGGTTCTTTCCAGCTTCTGGCTATTATAAATAAGGCTGCTATGAACATAGTGGAACATGTGTCCTTTTTACCAGTTGGAACATCTTCTGGGTATATGCCCAGGAGAGGTATTACTGGATCCTCTGGTAGTACTATGTCCAATTTTCTGAGATAATGCCAGACTGACTTCCAGAGTGGTTGTACAAGCTTGCAATCCCACCAGCAATGGAGGAGTGTTCCTCTTTTTCCACATCCTCGCCACACCTGCCGTCCCCTGAATTTTTGATCTTAGCCATTCTGACTGGTGTGAGGTGGAATCTCAGTTTTGTTTTGATTTGCATTTCCCTGATGATTAAGGATGTTGAACATTTTTTTCCGATGTTTCTCAGCCATTTAGAATTCCTCAGTTGAGAATTCTTTGTTTAGCTCTGTACCCCATTTTTAAATGGGGTTATTCATTTTTCTGGACTCCAGCTTCTTTAGTTCTTTGTAGATGTTGGATATTAAGCTCCTATCAGATTTAGGATTGGTAAAAATCCTTTCCCAATCTGTTGGTGGCCTTTTTGTCTTGCTGACTGTTTCTTTTAACTTACAAAAGCTTTGCAATTTCATAAGGTCCCATTTATCAATTCTTGATCTGACCGCACAGGCCATTGCTGTTCTGTTTAGGAATCTTTCCCCTGTGCCCATATCTTTGAGGGTTTTCCCAAATTTCTCCTCTATAAATTTCAGTGTCTCTGGATTTATGTGGAAGTATTTGATACACTTAGACTTAAGCTTTGTACAAGGGGATAAGAATGGGTCAATTCTCATTCTTCTGCATGATAACCGCCAGTTGTAACCACAGAAAGATCCAACAAAGAAAGAGAACTTCAGACCAATTTCCTTCATGAATATCGATGCAAAAATACTCAATAAATAAAATCCTCTCAAACAGCAACCAAGAACACATCAAAACAATCAACCATCATGACCAAGTAGGGTTCATCTCAGGAATGCAGGGATGGTTTAATATACGGAAATCCATCAACGCAATCTGTTATATAAACAAACTCAAGGACAAAAACCACATGATCATCACCTTAGATGCTGAGAAAGCATTTGACAAAATCCAACACTCTTTCATAATCAAAGTCTTGGAAAGATCAGGAATCCAAGGCCCATACCTAAACATAATAAAAGCAATCTACAGCAAACCAGTAGCCAACATCAAACTGAATGGAGAGAAGCTGGAAGCAATCCTATTAAAATCAGGGACTAGACAAGGCTGCCCACTTTTTCCCTACCTATTCAATATAGTACTTGAAATCCTAGCCAGAGCAATTCGACAACAAAAAGAGGTCAAGGGGATACAAATTGGAAAGGAAGAAGTTAAAATATCACAGTTTGCAGATGATATGATAGTATATATTCGGGACCCCAAAAATTCCACCAAAGAACTCCTAAACCTGATAAACAGCTTCAGTGCAGTAGCTGGTTATAAAATTAACTCAAACAAATCAATGGCCTTTCTCTACACAAAGGATAAGAGGGCTGAGAAAGAAATTAGGGAAACAACACCCTTCACAATAGTCACAAATTCTATAAAATACCTTGGTGTGACTCTAACTAAGGAAGTGAAAGACCTGTATGACAAGAACTTCAAGTCTCTGAAGAATGAAATTGAAGAAGATATCAGAAGATGGAAAGATCTCCCATGCTCATGGATTGGCAGGATTAAAATATTCAAAATGGCTATCCTGCCGAAAGCAATCTACAGATTCAATGCAATCCCCATCAAAATCCCAACTCAATTCTTCACTGAGATAGAAAGGGCAGTTTGCAAATTCATTTGGAATAATAAAAAACCTAGGATAGCAAAAACTATTCTCAACAATAAAAGAACCTCTGGGGGAATCACCATGCCTGACATTAAGCTGTACTACAGAGCAATTGTGATAAAAACTGCATGGTACTGGTACAGTAACAGACAGATAGATCAATGGAATAGAATTGAAGACACAGAAATGAACCCACACACCTATGGTCACTTGATCTTTGACAAGGGAGCTAAAACCATCCAGTGGAAAAAGGACTAATTCTGTTTTAATAAATGTCTAGGCCATAAGCTTTGGCTCATTCTTTGATTAACTCATCTACAATTTGGTCTGTTCCCTCTTCTTCAATCCTGTGCAGCTTCATTTTAGTGTCTTTCTAATCATCACCCCCAACTTCTGTTTTGAATCTCTCTGTTATTCTTTCATTATTTCGCAGAATCCTCTCTTCCTGCCAGAATCCTCTCTTTCTTTCCCAGAATCCTCTCTTCCTTTCCTAGAATCCTCTCTTCCTCTTCCTTTTTATTTCTTTCCTCAGCTCATTGGACATAGAATTTTTTATTGACAAGTGTTGCTTAAGAGACTTTCTCTACACTAGGTATATGCAAATATTACAGGCTTGGCACAGCTAGGTGTTTTTCAAGTTTGGGTGGGCTCAACTCAGGGTGCCATATGTCTCAAAATACCACAAATTGCCTGCAGAGAGCCTGATTTTCCCTGGAAGATATTTTGCTACACAAAGGCACTCAGGAGAACATATTCCATTTGAATTGATCCTGAGCCTATTTGTGTATTATTCATTTAATAAGAAATATAGGACTTTTTTGCACCTGACAGGTGCCTTGTAAATCTTGGAGTATGAGCTATCATGATTCTAAGTTCCTACAAAAATGTATGTTTTATAGTAGTGAATATTTTGTGTCATAATTATAACTTAACCTGTCATTTTGAAATTGTTTCCATTCATAAAAATAAATTGAATACTTAGTAGTACTGCCTTCAATATTATTAAAATCATTTGCAGTGTTCCTAGGACAGGCCATTTTTTGCCATTTATTAAAATTTTTATTACATTCACATATCTGTATTTATTTCAAGGGTTAGCATGTGCCATGGTAAATATGAAAGATAGATGACAACTTTTGGAAAGTTGGTTTTCTCCTACCATGTCAAATCCAGAAAATGAAACAAAGTTCTTAGGCTTGGCTACAAATGCCTTTATACTCGCAGCTGTCTTATGGCTGCCACTGATGCTCTTTAAAATATAAGAAAATTATTGATCATACAATTGATAATGCCACATTTCTTCATTGTTTTTGTTACTCAGAGATATAAATTATTTAAGGTTGCAGTTCTTTATTACCCCACAATTAAATAAATTCAGTGGTTTGCAAACATCTATATTCTACCTTCCTGTCTGTTATGTTTTAATGATTTATTAATATGTAATGTTTGACAGGAATTATTAATATGAAGCATGATTATTTGCTTCAAGACTTCAAGAAAAACTGGCTGGAAGTACACATGCCACTATATCTGTGTAGAATCTAAAGTATCACTTCTTAAGAAGAAGGGAGATGAGTAAGCACACATTGCATGAACTAAATTCTACTCCCTGACATCATGTTTCTGAGGACTGGACAGTACACTCCTGGAGCTGTGAGGTGTAAGTCAACCAACTGTGAGGTGGAAGTTTAGCCAACTCTATACATATGTCATGAGGTGTGTGTGTGCTGCAGAGTGAATGATTCACCATGAACTATTACTGCTATATTCTCCTGTCTTAGTGTGATAAGATATCACCCAAGCACAGACATCTGTCTCTTTTTCCATCTTCAGGAGACGGTTTGTTTCCTGTTAAGCTAATGTCAGTGAAAGCACCTGGGTTCTGGAAAAAAATTAAAATATAAAATTGATTTTTTCCTCAGTGTCTCTATCAACCAAAAAATAAGAAGAAGGAGGAGGAGGGGAAGGGGAAGGGGAAGGGGAAGGGGAAGGGGAAGGGGAACAAGAAGAAGAAGAAGAAAGAAGAAGAAGAAGAAGAAGAAGAAGAAGAAGAAGAAGAAGAAGAAGAAGAAGAAGAAGAAGAAGAAGAAGAAGAAGAAGAAGAAGAGGAGGAGGAGGAGGAAGAGAAAACAGCTGTGCATGCATGCATTCATCAAGGACACTATGAAGACTGCTGACTCTAGCATTTCACTAATGCTTGACTACTATGTTTAGATTAGTGTTTCCGGTAATATATGAAACTCAAACATGATTGTCCAGGGACAGGAAGATCAGTACATTTTGATTGCAATTGTCATGTGCAGAGCAGGTTTCAGGTGCAAGCAATCAGACCCCTCAGGTCACTCAGCTGGAATAATTCAGAAATAGTTTAAACTGCAATTCTAGTTTGCAAACCTCTTTGGAAACATACAGAATAAAAGGACATGAAATCCATTTTTTTATTCCACCTTACATTGTCTCTAGTCTCATAGGATATTTACACATTTTATGCTATTTTCAAAACAAGCTTTATATTTGGATGACTCAAAGTAATACAGCAGACAAAGTCCTATACTTCAAGGGTATGTTTAGTATTACATAATTTGACATAATGACAGTATAAATAATTATACAGTCATTTCATTTTATGCTAATTGACTTAAATCTTAAATTTTCATTTGAATGATATATTTTCCCCAGTGTTCATTGATTTTTGCCTTTTAATGAAGTTGGCCAAGAAACCAAAAGCTGACATTTCCAATACACATGGAAATTGCAAGGATTATTAATTCATAGAGATTTTTCTAAGAGCTACACATTTACTCATAGCTAGTCCTATTTCTCATAGTATGGAAGCAGAAAATATTTTAACCTTTCAGATTTAGTGTTTGGGGGACACACAATTATTTGTAAACATGTATACTCAGTTGTCAATTCCCTATGATATGATTTTAATTGGTTCAACTAAATTTTTCTTTATTATTTTTTGAAAGATGGTATGGTCAATAGAAATCTTGTTTATAGTTGTAATTGCATCCTTGCTACTGAGCAGTGGCAACAATCTACACCTCAAAGCAAGAATAAATTGTAATAAAGCATATAAAATGAAGTTCAAGAGATGTCCAACAGTATTTTATTAAATACCTTTATATTAGATGATCATGTCCCATTTTATACCAATGTAATTTTCTGAGAACATTTCAGCTTAGCTTGTTTGATGTAATATATTTGTCCAATGAAGTTTTGGCTCATAATAATGCTGAACTACATTATTTTATATATCCCCATTATAATATAGTATCTGTGAAACATTACCCATCTCTCAAGCAGGGGGTAGTACAATCACACATTTATCTAGTCAAGGTAGCCATGCTTGGTCCTGAAAACCACTATAACAATGAGAATAATAGAAAGAGGCACCCAGTCTCTTGATCTACCAAACCTCCACAAATGTTTTCAAGCATTTGGCTACTACTATGAGACTTCCTTAAGCACCAGCAAGATATGACATTTCATTGGTTATTGAGAAGTTTCCTTTGTCCATCTTTTCTAACTGCAATACTGTTAATGGCATATATATATATATATATATATATATATATATATATATATATTATGTGCATGCATGCACAAATATATTCCTGTGTGTTTCACCCATTTATGTGAGTATTCACAGCTTAGAGTTGAGATACTAGACCATATCACTGCTATATTTTAGACTATGAAGAAAATGTTTGTGAACCTATGTCCTTTTGAACTTCATATCTCCAAGGTTCTTGTGACTGATATGGAAAAGTTCTGGGGGCTTGTACTGACTCCACACTAAACAATTGTAAACTTAATATGTGAGTTTTCATTTTCCTTCAATAGTGAATACATGACCACATTCCAGATATCTAGCCCAGTAGATTAAAATTGGACAAACCTTCTTATTCATAATGTTTTTTCCTCTGAATAATCTCATCATTTTACACACTTCTATGATTAGTAGAATACAGATGTTCTGAATATTTAAACAGCAGTCCAAAAATTAAATAGTGGATGGAATGTAGGGTTATTTGTTCTTAGACATTGAAATGGAATGAAGTATCCATGTGTTGGTCTTTCTTGATTTTCTTATGTTTTGGAAATTGTATCTTGGTTATTCTAGGTTTCTGGGCTAATATCTGCTTATCAGTGAGTGCATATTAAGTGACTTCTTTTGTGATTGGGTTACCTCATTCAGTATGATATCCTCCAGATACATCCATTTGTTCAAGAATTTCATAAATTCATTGTTTTTAATAGCTGAGTAGTACTCCATTGTGTAAATGTACCACATTTTCTGTATCCATTCCTCTGTTGAGGGACATCTGGGTTTTTTCCAGCTTCTAGCTATTATAAATAAGGCTTCTATGAACAGAGTGGAGCATGTGGCCTTCTGATACATTGGAGAATCTTTTGGGTATATGCCCAGAAGTGATATAACTAGGTCCTCAGGTAATACAATGTCCAATTTTCTGAGGAACCACCAGATTGATTTCCAGAGTGGTTGTACTAGCTTGCAGTCCCACCAAAAATGAAGGAGGGTTTCTCTTCCTCCACATTCTTGCCAGCATGTGCTTTCACCTGAGATTTTGATTTTAGCCATTCTGAGAGGTATGAGATGGAATCTCAAGGTTGTTTGGATTTGAATTTCTCTGATGAATAAGGATGTTGAACATTTCCTTAGGTGTTTCTCGATCATTTGTTGAGAATTCTTAGTTTAGTTCTGTTCTTGAGTTCCTTGTATATATTGGATATTATCCCTCTGTTGGATGTAGAATTGGGAAAGATCTTTTCCCAATGTGTTGTTTAACATTTTGTCTTATTGTCAGTGTCCCTTGCCTCACAGAATCTTTGTAATTTTATGAGGTCCCATTTGTCAATTCTTGATCTTTGAGCATAAGCCAGTGGTGTTCTCTTCAGGAACTCTTCCATGTGATGATGTATTCAAGACTCTTCCCCACTTTCTCTCTTATTAGTTTCAGTGCATCTGGCTTTATGTGGAGGTCCTTGATTCTCCTGGACTTGAGCTTCATACTATGAAATATTTGCATACTTCTACCTGCTGACCTCCAGTTGAATCAGCTCCAAAATCCCATCTTTTCTCCACTAGATGGCCTCTTCAGGTTAGTTAAGGTGACACAGAAAATCCAAATCCATTAATTTCTAAATTCAGGAAGTCATAAAAATCTTGACTGTATTTGTATATTCCAAGCTACATTATGGCAGCCTAGCTATTTGTTGTCAAGTCTCTGTAAGATGCCTAAAATTCAGTGGTTCATTTCTATTAATGCTACTAATGATTGTCAAATTGATAGGATCTACAATATTTACAGATATGGTGAATTTCTAAGCATGCTTATGAATGATTATTTTGATTAGGTTAGCTGAAGTGGAAACACTCACATTAGTTCTTGGAGGCAACCTCTTCTAAGGTTCCAAATACAAAAATCAAATAAAAAAAAATTAAAAAAAAAACGTCTGCATGACAAACTTTATTTCATTTTCTACATGCTCTTGATTCTTGAGATAAAGAATTCTTTGTCTATCATGTACTCTTCATTCTGTTAAATTCATAATATGGAGAAAAGACAGGACTATTAGCCTTCTGTTGAGTTCATTATCTACTCTGTCCTCATCTTGTCGTTGAGTCCATTATCCATCATATTTTTGTCTTGATTCTGAACTCAGTTTCATCTACATTTTTGATGTTCCTGTCATTGATACTGCTATAATCTTCCATCTCTAACATCAGAACCCAGATTCTTTGGACTTCCAAAGTGATCTAAAGATTAATTGTTCTCTATGAAGCCTTAAAGTCTCCAATATCAGATGGGGACTGATAAGGCATATAAAACAAAGAATTAATCATATACTGTATTCTCTGGTTCTCTACTATGAATACAGCATAACCACTGATAGACTATGAGCCTATATTTTATACCACATGAAAGAAAATTTTATTTTCATTCAAGTAGAAATGGCCTTTCTAGAAAATAATAGTGCAGATCTAGGAGACACTGTTGGCTTATCTCCACTGAGATTCTTGATGGTGTGATTATAAAGATCCAATCTCTTGCCTGTTTTTTAATTCTCAGAATATCTGAGACCAGGACTATATTTTTGCTGGTCTTGGCTACCTGAAAGGCTATAGCCCTTTAACCAAGGTATTCGTTGTACTAGATGCTCCTTCTCTTTGGACTTTGGATCAAGGATTATGTATTTATATTTTGCTTCGTATACATCTGTGTGCTTTGTGAATGTTGTGTTCCTGCATCACAGTAACATGGGCAAATTTTGAGAGGCTCTTTTCTTCTCTCACTGTAATCTGAACATCAAAATCAGTTCATAACATTTTAAAAGCACTTTATATACCAAGTAATCTCAACAGCCTCCAATTCATAAATTCTCATTATTCAGTTTTGTTCTTTTAAAGAGAATACAAACTCATTCAAGCTAATTTAATAGAGGGATAAGGGACTTTTCTATCTGTATGACAATGTAGAAAAAGTAGATGTAGTCAGTGACTTAGGAAATCTTCATCTTTGAATGATTGTGTTTATTTATTTATTTATTTATCTCTCTAGAGGCAAGGTCCATTGTAAGGACTTCCTTTAGGATTTTGCAGAGTTTAAATATCAGAGTTCTATCTGAAAACAGGTGGCACATTACACTGAGGAAAAGGTGAATTCTCATTTTATAGGAGGTTTTCATATATGTGTTCATTGTATACCTAACATTCTCAATGGTAATTCATTACCAAATATGTAGGATTACCAGGGCTCAGTAAAAATATATACATGGTAAGCCTGGAGGTTTGATATATAATCAAATCTGTCAAGTGAACTGAGATTGATTGATTTCATCCTTAGAATCCACTTAAATACCTGGATACAGCATTGCTCATCTGGGTATCTCTAAGGAGAAGTAGGAAAGAAATAGGGAAGAATCACTGAAAATTTTCAAAACAACTAACATAGAGTAAAAGTACCCAGCACAGCAGCAGGAGTAATGGGATTCACACATAAACAGAAATATTATCCTCCATTTTCTTTATTATTTTCCCCTTGCTAACTCTGTTTTGTTTTCCAGACATTTTCCCCATTTCTGTGTCTTTATCATTTCTTTACTTAGAGGCCAGAACCTTTACTTAGGGTTACCTGAAAGCGCATGTCAGAACCTATTTACTTAATCATGAATGCTTTACCAATAGCAATACCACAAAAGGTTATGACTTCTGTTACCCCTAGCAAGCATTAACTGCATATAGACTCTCAGGGAAGTGTAGGGATGTATGATTCTCTTTTTCACCTGTGATTTGTTTCTGTATACGAATATTCCTTAGGCAGAGATTTATACAATGGACTAAGGCAGCTGAGAATTAAGTTCCCTCATTGCTTTGCTCTCTGAATCTTGAGTGTAGACCAGCTTCAACAAGTTCCTGTAGATGTGGCTTCCTTGCAATGATAACATTTTCTTTTAAAAAAAATGTGTGTACAGGTGTTTTGCCCACATATAGCATATGTGCCGTTGATGTATTCAAGGTTGAGAAAAGGATATCAGGTTGATTAGTACTGCATTACACAGAGTGCAAGCCTCCATGTGAGTGCAGAAAATTAAATATAGGGCCTCTAGAAAAGCAGCCAGAGCTCTTAGCCCTTGAGCTACTTTGAATTGTATTCTTGGATTGCGAGCCAGAATAAACTTTTATGTTGCTTTTGTCACAGCAACAGGAAAAGTAAGTAAACTAAGAAGATAGCAGCATAAATACAGAGAAAGAGAGGGGCTTTGGCTGCATATTATTCTGAAGAGGCTCCTTTTCTAGAACCTTTCTGCAGGAGAATTATTTCCTTATGACAAATCTCTTGGCAACTCATCTTGAATATTCAACATCATTACATCTATGTGGGCACATCTTAGTGACTCAACTCTGAAATGTCCAAATGTGCATCTTTCACATCCTTTCCACTGATGTAAATTCAGCCATGGGGGGGGGGGAACATATGGCAGTCAACATAGAACACTTGAGACTAAAAGAAACATTTCTTAGGGAGTGAGTCTTCAGTTTTAAAAATGACAAATTATTTGAAGAGAGGATAGAAAGATAGGGCTAGGATCCTGAAACATCCATAGAATATCATGAAATATATATAATGAACATGGACCAAAGAAAGGACTTTGGGAATCTGTACAGATTTCTGATATTGGATGGCTTTGATTAATGTAACTTTGTAGAACATAGGTAAATGAAGGAGCACACCTTACTTAGTGAAGATGAAAGGCTCTTCCTTCCATAGAGTTATGACTCAACAATGATTTTAAATATTCTTTATGTTCACTTCAGGAGCATTATGGTATCAGAGCAAAGAGCTTAATTTTATCTATGATATCAATAGTCAAAAATGAAAGAAGTGAAATGGACATAATTGATAAATTAGGATGAAAAGCTAATTGTTTTTAAAATTCTATAATGGATTTTCTCATTTAAGTGTTCAATTTGTATATAGAATACACTTTAAAGTATAAAATCTAGTACAAAGCTCTGCCGCCTTTTAATCTTTTAACTCTGGAGAAGTTCAATGAGTTCTATAGACTCCAGCTCTGGTTGATTTTGGTTTGCAATGTTATTTAACTTCAAATTTCTTTATGGCAAAACTTAGAATTTTCTCTTTAAATATACATGAATTAATGAATTAATTTCTGGGATTGTTTAAGGAGGTCACTCACCATCCTTAATAGGAATGCACTACAGAAAGAGCATAAAGAATAACAGGGAGTGATAAAAACAACACTTTTATTTTTTTCCACTGAATATTTTCTTCGACCCCTTCTTCCCCCACCCCCCAAAAAATTTATCTGAAGGCAGAAAAGCTCTACTTCTCCCTGCTTTGGATTTCTTAATATTCTTGTGCTTATGTTGAGTCCATATGATGAGCCCAGCTAATACTGCAGGTGGCTCTAGTCATGCATTACCCTGCTGATTTGCATGTCACCAGAGCACAGCCCCCATCTAAGATTTCTTCAGTGGGTGTTTAGGACAATGGCAGAAAGTCACTCTCAGTGCAGATTCAGCATCATCATGAGGGTCCTTGCTGAGCTCCTGGGGCTGCTGCTGTTCTGTATTTCAGGCAAGTGAGACAGAACTCGAAAACAGTATGTTAAATACTGTCTGGATTTTTGTGAAAGTTGTCTTAACATATGGTTAACAATGTGTGTTTATTGTATGTTTCCTACCTCAGGTGTGAGATGTGACATCCAGATGAACCAGTCTCCATCCAGTCTGTCTGCCTCTCTTGGAGACACAATTACCATCACTTGCCGTGCCAGTCAAAACATTAATATTTGGTTAAGCTGGTACCAGCAGAAACAAGAAAATATTCCTAAACTATTGATCTATAAGGCTTCTAACTTGCACACAGGAGTCCCATCAAGGTTTAGTGGCAGTGGATCTGGAACAGATTTCACATTAACCATCAGCAGCCTGCAGCCTGAAGACATTGCCACTTACTATTGTCAACAGGGTCAAAGTAATCCTCTCACAGTGATATAAGTCATAACACAAACCTACCAGGTGTTCAGCAGAGTAAATCTGTGCTGCCATAGCTGTCCCTGTTCCTCTTCCTTCTTATATTTTTTTACAATACTCTCTTGGGCTTTGAAGATCATTGGGAGGATTGCAAAAAACTGATAGTGTGGCCTGTCTGGTTTTAACTTGTTACAAAATGTCTAATAATTTACTTAAAGTGAGTTGATCTTTTGTTTGGGTAACCCTAGCTGTGCTTTCTTTGCAATACATTCAATAAAATTGCCCCCTAAATGTACTTCCAGAAAGACTATTTTAATATATGTAACTGGTATATGGATAAAAGCATGTTAATGGTTTGTGGTGTGATATGTGATTCTGTGGTATCCCCTAAAGCTTGCCTTTCATATAGTTGCCATCAGCTTTGGATGTTATAATAGGGTTTAGAAACTTTGCTTGTTGATGGATTTCCGTATATTAAACCATCGCTGCATTCCCGGGATGAAGCCCACTTGGTCATGATGGATGATCTTTTTGATGTGTTCTTGGATTCGGTTGGCGAGAATTTTGTTGAGTATTTTTGCGTCAATATTCATAAGGGAAATTGGTCTGAAGTTCTCTATCTTTGTTGTGTCTTTATGTGGTTTAGGTATCAGAGTAATTGTGGCTTCATAGAATGAATTTGGTAGTGTGCCTTCAGATTCTATTTTGTTGAATACTTTGAGAAGAACTGGAACTAGGTCTTCTTTGAAGGTCTGATAGAACTCTGCACTAAACCCATCTGGTC
>LR752031.1:79007-115573 GCA_902729485.2 Mus minutoides
CCAAACATAAACTAAACTGCCCTTGAGCAAACTGTGTGACATTTTAACACCCCTGTGCTGATGGGATTGACAGGAGAATTAAAAGCAGACAGACCACACTGACAGTGTCCCTCAACCCTCACAGTGGTTTTCAAATCTCAGGAGAGTATTATAAATATTAACAGGTGCAGACACTTCATGCAACAGCTGTGGCAGCTCAAACTTACACTGCTGAACCCTCAGGGGGAGGGGGGGGTTCTTATGACTTGTATCACTGTGAGGAGAAAACTGTTAGCCTGTACACAGTAGTAAGTGGCGATGACTTCAGACTGCAGGCTGCTGCTTATGAGAGAGTAATCTGCCCCAGATCCACTGCCACTGAACCTCGATGGGACCCCAGTATGCAAGGTGGATGCCTTATAGATCAATATTTGAGGAGCATTCCCTGGTTTCTGCTGGCCAGGATGACCAAGTATTCATGTTCTCACTGGCACAGCAATTGATAATTACTTGTTCTCCAATAGATGCAGATAGAGTAGATGGAGACGGGTTCATATGGGTATCACATCTCATACCTGAGGTTGAATAGGTACAACAGACATACACTGTTAACCATATAGTAAGATAATTTCCATAAAAAGCCAGGCAGAATTCACCACAATGTACTCCACTAATGTCTTACTGATTTAAGAACAGAGTAATATAAGGACTAGTAGTTCAGGAAGCAAGTTATTGTTGTATCCTCACTGAGAATGACTTCTGTACATGCTGTAAAAACCCTCTCATTAAATTTTCCCAGAGGTGGGCTGTGCTTTGATTGCATGGAAATTAATAGGGATATGCAAGGCTGGAGCCACCTACAGTATTATTTTGGCTCATTAAATAGATTCACCATAAGTCATAGAGCACGCAGATATCCAAGACAGAGAAGAATAGGATATATATATATATATATGTGTGTGTGTGTGTGTGTGTGTGTGTGTGTGCGTATGCTTTCAGACAACATGTTGCTTTTTATTCATCAAAGAACTTATTCAGTGGGATTGTAAAAATCCTATGTTGTTTTTATTACTCCCTGTTTCCTTTAGTTCTCCTTCTAGAGTACATTCCTATTAAGAAGGGTGACTGATATTCTTGAATAATCCCAGAAATTTAAAGAAGAACTATACATTCATATAGGTTTGAAAAAGAAAATTTTAAATTGTATCATAAAAATTTGAAGATAAATCATATTATTACACACCCAAACTATCCAGAATCAAAATATATAGAACTCAATGAATTTCTACACAAATAGAATAAAAGTAAGAAGTTATTTTTATAAAATATATATTCTTGCAAACAGAATCCAAGAACACATCCTTTTTCTCTTTTTTCCAATTTTTATTAGATATTTTCTTCATTTACATTTCAAATGCTATCCCGAAAGTCCCCTATACCCTTCCCCATCCCCCGCTCTGCTCCCCTAACACCCACTCCCCCCTATTGGCCCTGGCGTTCCCCTGTACCGGGGCATATAAAGTTTGCATGACCAAGGGGCCTTTCTTCCTAACTAGGCCATCTTCTGCTACATATGAAGCTAGAGACACGAGCTCTGGGGGTACTGGTTAGTTCATATTGTTCTTCCACCTATAGTGTATCATCCTGAGTGATGCCATCCTTTTCTACAAAGAGCTGCTGTGCACTTGTGAGATGTCTCCATCCAGGCCTATTGCAGGCAGTCCCTGTCATTGTTTGCTTTCACCAGCAGCTATAATGAGTATGGAAGAGATAGACTAAATGGGATATTTTGAGATATACCTAGAAGGCCCCTAGGGCTTTTACTTCATTTTTTATTAATAAGTGGATTTTATTTTACAATGAATTGTCTATAAAAAGACACACCGCAAGTCAAAGAATCATGGAAAAAGTAGCAGCAAAGATTGATAATGAAGGTTATATGATCAATAAGTGCATTTCTCTCTCATAATTTCATCTTCCAGTGGTTACACCGTGATGATCCAAACACCTTCTCCTTGCCTGACGGATTTGGGGATCAAGCTGCTATCTCTTTCAGGTCTAATCAAAGGCTCCTACATAGTAATGGATACACCTCTTTGTATTAGTACCTGAAGAAGCCATGGTAGTCTCCACAGCTTCATTATCTACAAGGTTTTCAACCTATTTTCTGAGTTCCCAGACACATTCAGTGGCAGTAGGTCAGATACAGATTTCACATTCAAGATCAGCAGAGTGCAGCCTTAGGATCTGTGAGCATATTACAGGATGTAACATATTTGTTTTCCTCCCAGTGTGATGCAGACCCTAAAAAAACATCTTTCCTTAATACGGTCCAGGTGTCAAATAACTTAGTTCTTTGTGAGAAAGAGGTGCTGAAACACTTTTGGTTACTCATTGCAGCTGAGGGCTTTGGAGCATGAGCTCATTGTCTACAGTCTAACTGTTATGCATTTCTGACCTCATCAGCTATAATAACAATGATATTGCATCTGCCTCAGAAGAATAGTGAACAGGTCCCTCTCAACAACCGCAATGATGAGGATGAAGCTGAGTGAAAACCCAGTCTGAACCTACAGGCCTTGTCTGCCTTTGTCAATCAGTATAAAATAAAGAAGATAGGAAATTAAGATCCATTCCTTCATTAAACCGTGACCTTTATTTAATAATATCATTATTGGCCACATTTTATGCTTTTAATTTAAATTCCATTTCGTTTATATAAATATTGCAGATCCTATTTCCCTTTGTGAGTGGTTTGTTTCTTCTCATTTTAAAACTTTTTCTGGTAAGTTTTTGTTTGGGAGGAAAATTTTATTGTTCTTTCTTGTTAGAACTTAGGCTATATTATGCAATACTCTCCTCATTGTTAACTTTTTGGTTTTTTGTTTTTTTGTTTTGTTTTTTCCAATTTTTATTAGGTATTTTCTTCATTTACATTTCAAGTGATTTCACAAAAGTCCTCTATATCCTCCCCCACCCTGCTCCCCTTCAGCTCCTTGGGTACTTTCTCCTGCTTGTCTAGTGGGGGCCTTGTGTTCCATACAATAGCTGACTGTGAGCATCCACTTCTGTGTTTGCCAGGCACTGGCATAACCTCACATGCGACTGTCAGCAAAATCTTGCTGGTGTATGCAATAGTGTCTGCATTTGATAGCTGATTATGGGATGGAACTCCGGGTGGGGCAGTCTTTGGATGGTACGTCCTTTTGTCTCAGCTCCAAACTTTGTCTCTGTAACTCCTTCCATGGCTGTTTTGTTCCCAGTTCTAAGAAGGTGCAAAGTGTCCACACTTTGGTCTTCCTTCTTCTTGATTTTCTTGTGTTTTGCAAATAGTATCTTGGGTATTCTAAGTTTCTGAGCTAATATCCACTGAACAGTGAGTGCATATCATGTGAGGTTTTTTGTTTGTTTGTTTGTTTTGTTTTTTTTTTTGTTTTTGTTTTTGTTTTTTTTTGTGATTGGGTTACCTCACTCAGGATGAACCCTCCAGATTCATCCATTTGCTTACGAATTTCATAAAGTCATTATTTTTAATAGCTGAGTAGTACTCCATTGTGAAAATGAACCATATTTTCTGTATCCATTCCTCTGTTGAGGGACATCTGGGTTAGCTTCTGTAAGGCAAAATACACTATCAATAAGACAAAATGGCTACCAACAGATTGGCAAAGAATTTTTACCAATCCTAAATCAGATAGGGGACTAATATCCAGCACCTATAAAGAACTCAAGAAGAAGGATGTCAGCAAACCAAATAACCCCATTAAAAAATGGGTCACAGAATTAAACAAAGATTTCTCAACTGAAGAGTATCAAATGGCTGAGAAGCACCTGAAAAAATGTTCAACATCCTTAATCATCAGGGAAATGCAAATCAAAACAACCCTGAGATTCAACATCACACCAGTCAGAATGGCTGAGGTAAAAAAACCCAGGTGACAGCAGATGCTAGCGAGGATATATAGAAAGAGGAACACTCCTCCATTGCTGGTGGGATTGCAAGCTTGTACAACCACTCTCGAAATCAGTTTGGTGGTTCCTCAAAAAATTGGACATAGTACTACTGGAGGATCCAGCAATACCTCTCCTTGGCATATATCCAAAAGATATTCCAACTGGTGATAAGAACACATGTTCCACTATGTTCATAGAGCCTTATTTATAATAGCCAGAAGCTGGAAAGAACCGAGATGTTCCTCAACATTGTTGGGCTTTAAAGAAAGAAATTGCTTCCATAGCCCTTTCAGTCCAAACATCCACCTGCACCTTTGGCAGATCAGTGGGCTGGCTCTCCCAACCCCCACAGCCCTGCCTATCTCCAAATCAAACTGCTCTACCAGGGACACAGAAGGCCTGGTCTAACTAGGGACACTGGAGGCCTGCTCTAGCCTGGGACATATGAGGCCTACTCTA
This sequence comes from Mus minutoides, assembly GCA_902729485.2. Lineage (NCBI taxonomy): Eukaryota > Metazoa > Chordata > Mammalia > Rodentia > Muridae > Mus > Mus minutoides. The sequence goes on from LR752031.1 coordinate 83,400, forward strand.
ATACTGAACAGCACTCTCTACCTCCCAGGAAGCCTACTCTAACCCAGGTCACACATCTCCATCTGTCTCCAAAGAGACATGCTCCAGTCCAAGAGTCCCAGGCCAGTTAACAACACATGGAACAGACAGTGAAAGACAAGTTGAAGAACATAAACAACAAATAAATAAACAATAGAAGCTAATGTTATTTAGGCACCAACATAATCCAGTTCATCTACCACAGCAAGCCCTGGTTACCCTAACACTCCAGAAGAGGAATATTCTGATCTACAATCCCAGTCTCAAAGATAATAGAGGCCTTTAATGAGGATAAAAGTAACTTCCTTAAAGAAATATAGGAAAAGACAGGGAAATAGGCGGAAGCCCTTAAGGAGGGTTTTGCTGTGAGGGTATTATAGTTTGGGGCAGGTGTAGTAGCGAGCCACCAATGGGAACTTAGCTAGCAGGATGGAGAGATTTTGGGAGCTCCAGGCCAGAGCATCTGCCAAGATGAGAACACCCTGCTGGTGCCTTGTAGTCCACTGGTGTTTGGCATAGTTTTGAACATTACTCTTCTTTTTAATATTTCTCACAACAGCAACCTTACCTTGACTTTCCAGTTTCCTAAGTTTATCTTATCACAATGAGGTACCCTGTTTGACCAAAACCTGGAACTGGATGAGCTGGCCTATGTTACCTTAAGAGTCCCTTCAGTGTCCTATAATCACATATTTTCTAAAAGAAAAAAAAAAGTTGTTTTGGTATACAGAGAAAAATTTCTTCCATAACATAAAAAGATGTTACTTAAAATATATAACATGAAGATAAAGTTAAGTATTGCCTTTGAATTTTCCACATGATATTGTTTTCTTCTCTTATTATTTCAGCTTGTAGATTCGTCTTTCCATGCTGATTACCCAAGAAGAGACATACTACATCTCTTGTTGTTTAGAGAATTTTAGATAGTGATGGAAAGACAAATTTATATTGATATGTGCAGAATCAGGTCACCTACCACACCTCCTTATTTATGAGACTTACCAGCTGAAATCTAAAGGTGTTGACTTTGATTGCAATATGTTAGAGGCAACTATCACACAGAAAGTCATCAGAGTGCAGGCTGATGATGTTTGAGATCATTACTTTACATATTCCACACACACTGATATAGACACTAAGTTAAAAAAAAGAAGAGAAAAAGAAAGAAAAAGGAAAAGAAGGATGGATGGAAGGGAAAGAAAGAGATGTTTAAGTTGGTCTAGGTGTCAAAGATGTTGATTGCCTCAAAAGAAGCACAGTACATTGTATCTGTGTAATAAATTATTTTATTCCTATTTGTTTTATTTTTATTTTAGATTTACAGAGTTATTTAAAATTGTTCTTTGTAAGGTTAGGTATTATGGTTTTTATTCAGAGATATATTATTTTAATAAGACTTTTAATGCTTATTTTTTGTAGTGTGATATCTATTAATATCATAAAACTGTAACTTATTCTATGGCTACCTCTTCTAATTGTATTGTTTAGTTTTCATAATTAAAGTGTTTCACTTAAAAATGTGAATTAATCAGAATATAGCGTGGATATACTGAGTTGGAATAGGTTGAAGTTGGGTGCAATGTGGTCATTTATGTTATTCCTTTTAAATAATATTCAAACCAGTACTTTTATAATATACCCTATTCTTATTACAAGAATATAATCTCAAAATAAACCAATTATGTATCATATATTGACCTAGCAAAGATCTGTAGAACATTCAAGATGAACAGTGAAGAAAAGCACTTTTTTATCAACCCCTCTCTCCTAATTTTAGCATGCTACAACACAAAAAAACATCTCAACAATATAGGAAGTTTAAGATAGCATATTACATTCTGCTTACATCTGAGAAGAGGCAATAACAACTTGTACATAGAGTTATTTATATGATTATAATGTGCTTTACATTCCTTTCCACTGTGTTTGATGGATATTTTTTCAGTACCAGCTGCAGAAATTGTCATTTATATTTTCCTATTTATAGAGTCATCTTTATTTTATTGCCCAAAGTATATGTAGTAACTTCTCTTAGAATCACTCAATCAAAGATGATTTTTAAATACTTTCCCCACAAAAAGTGTTGTGAAATCCAGTTAGCTACAGAAGTGCATACTATATGAAATTGTATAAATAAAAAAATCAAATTCATACTGAAAATAAGTTATTCTAGGTTTGTTTGATGAGAGCACTGAGGAAAAATGACTGGCCTGCCCCTAGAGGCATTGCAGGTGGGGCTGCTGTGTCACATTTCCATCAGTAGGTGGCAGAGAGGAGAGAGACTATGTCAACAGTCTGTGTTTTGACCTGTGAACATCTGAATAAATAGCATCCTGACCCTAGACTTTGTTAAGTGGGGCAAAAAAGTGGTGAAGAAATGGAAAAAAAAGAGAAACAAAAGTGTGTGGGGATAATTAAGAGAGACAGACTCTAGAGTAGCGAGGAATATCCTGGTATGAGTAGCTAGCGATACCACTTGGAATCATGTGGGTTGGGAGTCCTGGCCTGTGCTGCTACTGGAGCTGTATATAGGTTCATGGCCCTGAAGCAGTAAGGGTCTCTTACCATCAGAGTCCAGATGGATGTCTCTAGTTTGGGATGCTACCTGGGGACATGTTGATGTCTCAAGGCTATGCAGAATTGAACCCACCTCTCACATGAGTATCCCTAGAGCTGTCCCTGGGTGCCTAAGAGCAGGGAAGCTGACACAGGCCTTAGCCAGTTGCAGTGCTCAGGACAGCCAGGCACTTATCTTTCAGAAGTTGCAGGTGAGTCAGCTTCAAGGATATGAGCGTGGGAAAGCTGGCCCTACCACTTGTCTCTCATGCAAGCACATAAACAAGGGAGAGATACTCTCCTCCCCACTTGCCTCTCACCACCTTTGGCAAGTTGGAGACCTGGGACTTGCTGGGGTCATAAAATCAGAAGAGATGTCACTGACCTTCACCAGCTAAAGCGCTTAAGAGAGTGGGCCCTGTACCTTAGCTGAGGATCACAGTAGAGCTCACCCTAGTGACAGGGGCATGGGCAAGCTGGCCTCAAGTGCAAGAGTATGAAAAAGGTGGTACGCTATACTTGACTTTTTGTGCAGTTATATGAGCAAGTTAAAGATCTCTACCCTCTGCCCCTTTTCTCCTGGGCAGGCATGAGAGAAGGCACTAAGGTAATCAGAATTGGACAGCTGGCCCTACCTGTCATCTACTATAACCCTCAGGAGACCAGACTCTACATCTTTCCTGGGCTGTATAGTAGGGATTGCCCTGAATGAGGGAGTTGCAGGTAAGGTGGCCCTGGAAGCATGAGTATGGGAAGAGATAGTCCTGCCTCTTATCTGCTGTATGGTGGTGTAAAGGGGGCAAAGACATCCTTTCTCATCCCTTTCCAACTGTGGCAGGCAGGAGATCTAGCCCATGAGTCATGATAGTGAGAGAAATGTTCACATCCCTAAGTGGCTAGCCACACACTCAAGAAAGCTAGCCATATACCTGGCCTGGTCAACAAAGATAGAAATAGCCCTGCTTGTGGGAGGCTGCCTGTGAGCCAGCCCTCAGGCATGGGAATAGGAGATCAGGCTGGCTGACCAACTCAGATACCTTTCATGCTGATATTCAGGGCTTTAAATTGTTCCACCCCAACATCTATACCATTGGTGAACTCCTTGAATGCACAAAGAGATGGTCTTACAAATTCAAAACCACAGCATCTCTATGACAATGCACAATAACTGGTTATCCAAAGAAAGTTCCCAGTGAGGTTCTGCTATTGATAGAGAAGAACAAACCTGAGGCCTTCTACAAGACCAAGGAATCATTTCAATAAACATTTGCAAACAGAAAAGTGTGGGAAAAGGGGTATACTGTGGAGGCATACAATGGTATTCTATAGTGTCCACAGTGAAATTTTTATATTTGGAAGGAGGTTGTAAAGGTAGAGGACAAATATTAGGGGAAGCAAAGATGAGTGGGACTGGGGTTCATTATGTAAATTTCATGAAAAGTAATTAAAAATAAAAAAATGATTAGGAAGAACTTTAAAATTTTAACCATATATTATAAATCTCTATGACCATGAATGCTTTCTCTGCTAGTGAGTGAGATTTTAATCATTTTAATTTGTGCTTAAATTTTCACTTTATACATTAATTGTAAATGGTACATAGGAGACATAATTTGCTCAGTAAACACCTATTACCTTTTTATGGATAAATTTTCATGTACAAAGATTTATTTCTTAAAATATTTTGGAAATTTAAATCAGTATTATTGTCATTAAATCAGTATTGTCATGTACTTACAATTGCACAAAAGATATTGAGCAAGAGTGAAAACCAAAAAAAAAAATCAATGATGAGTTAAATACTAATTTTAATGTGTTTATTGTTACAGGTCACTAGGAAATGTATGAGAAAGAGCTTCTGGAATCTCATGTCATGCCTGATGAGCAAAACTATGTGCCATTCATCAATTCCTTTAGGGAATCCATACTTTAGTTGGGCATCCATAGAAAGATTTTAGGCATATCTCAGATTACATTAGATAGATAATTGATTCAGCAACAATAGTATAAATTTCAACTAAATATCCAATATAAATTAAACATTATTTTAAGTTAGAAAAATATATAAAGAAAGAAATAATTTCTTTTGAAAAAATCTGTAATCACAAATTGTGGCAATTGCCTGCATTGCTAACTCTGAACTTGAAGGAGGAAAATCATTAGTTTGATGAAAGCATTTGCCTGATTGTCTCAAAATAAAGACAAAGTACCTGAGGAAATAAATACCATATATTTGTTTGCTAACTTTGAAAAAATAGTTTTATCACTGAGGTGTGTTTCTGTATCCAGCAAAATGCTGGGTCCTATTTATGTATCCAGTCTATTAAGTCCGTCTCTTTTTATTAAGTCCATTAATGTTTAGAGATATTATGGAAAAGTGATTGTTGCTTCCTGTTATTTTTGTTGTTAAAGGTGGAATTATGTTTGTGTGGATCTCTTCTTTTGGGTTTGATTTGAAAAAATAAATTTCTTGCTTTTTATTTGGTGTAGTTTCCCTCCTTGTTTTGGAGTTTTCCATTCTTTGTAGGGCTGGATCTGTGGAAATATATTGTTTAAATTTGTTTTTGTCATGGATTATCTTGGTTTCTACATCTATGGTAATTGAGAGTTTTGCTGGGTATAATATTAGCCTGGGCTGGTATTTGTGTTCTCTTAGAGTCTGTTTGACATCTGCCTGAGATCTTCTGGCTTTTAGAGTCTCTGTTGAGAAATCTGGTATAATTTTGATAGGTCTGCCTTTATATGTTACTTGAACTTTTCCCCTCACCAATTTAATACGCTTTCTTTGTTCTGTGTATTTAGTTTTTTGATTATTATATGACAGGAGGAATTTCTTTTCTGGTTCAATCTATTTGGTGTTCTGTAGGCTTCATGTACATTTATGGCCATCTCTTTCTTTAGGTTGTGGAAGTGTTCTTCTATGATTTTGTTGAAGGGGTTTTCTGATCCTTTGAATTGAGAATCTTCACTATCTTCTATTCTATTTTCTTTAGGTTTGGTCTTTTTATTGTGTCCCAAATTTCCTGAATGCTTTTGGTTAGGAGCTATTTTACCTTGTAATTTTTCAGATTTTCTCTTCTATATCTTGTATTCTGTTGGTAATGCTTTCATCTGTAATTCCTGATGCCTTTCCTAGGTTATCCATCCCCAGGGTTGCCTTCCTTTGTGATTTTCTTTATTGAGTAATTCTATTTGATTGTGTTTTCCTATATTTCTTTCACGAATTTACATGTTTTCTCTTTAAGGGTTTCTATCTATTTACCTGTGTTCTCCTGTATTTCTTTAAGGAGTTATTAAAGTCCTCCTTCAGGTTCTTTACAATCTTTATGAGATAGGATTTTAGGTCAGAATCTTGCTTTTCAGGTGTTTTAAGGTATCCAGATCTTGCTATGGTGGGTATACTGGGTTGTGGTGCTGCCAAGTGGCATTTGTTTCTGTTGCTTATCTTCTTGCATTGCCTCTAACCATCTGATTCACTCTGGTGTTGACTGACCTTGCTGTCTCTGACTGTAACCTGTCCCTCCTGTGCACCTGATTGTGATGGACTTCCTCAAGTCCTGCAGTCTCTGGGTATAGGAGTGGATCTGGAGCTCCAAATCTGCAGGCCTGGTTATGATAGACCTTTGGAGAGTCAGTCATTCTGTGGGTGTGGTCATGAGGTTGTTTGCTGGAGCACCTGATCTGCCCCCAGGCACAGTTGTAGACCAGTGGGATAAAGGGTCTCCTGCAGGGTGGATAGCTTTCCATGTCTCCTGGGCCCTTTGGGGATCCCATTTAAGCCAGATATTGCATTGGGTAGGAGTGAGGTATTTCTTCTACAAGCCTGGTTATGATGGACCTTATGTACTCTGTCACATAATATGTTTATATACATATCACCTGATATGAGAGTATACATAATGACCCCAAAAATTCTACCAGAAAACACCTACATCTGAAAAACAACTTCAACAATGTGGCTGGATAATAAAAAAAAAGTAAATAACTCAAACAAATCAGTAGTGTAGAGGGTGGTTTATGTTATGGCTTGAATCACTGTGGGAGGATTTCTGTAAAGTTGTTGTTAATAATGAATTGCAAAAGGCTGCTGATCTTGAAAGAAAACTTTGTGCTAGATCCACTACCACTGAACCTTGATGGGACCCCATATGCCAAGTTGGTTGCAGCATAGATCAGGAGCTGAGATTTCCCTGGTTTCTGCTGATACCATGCTAACCATGTACCAATGGGCTAACTTGCCAGGCATGTGATGGTGACACTTTCTCCCAGAGATGCCAACAGGGAGGCAGGAGACTGGGTCATCTGAAGGTCACATTTACCACCTGAGATAGAAAATTGAAAATGAATTCCAACACAATGTATATTGTTATAAGACAACATTTATGGAGACCATGGAGTACTAACCATACCCATATGTATACAATTTCAGTTTATTCAGTCTTCCTTACCTGCAACAGAATCCCAGGAGCTGAGGGAGCATATTCATGTCTCTGTGTAAAGAAGCTGACTCCAGCACAGGGTGTGACCTGTTTTTGAAGAAGCCATCTGAGCAGTGGGCTGTGCTCTGAGCACATGTAAATCAGCCAAGGGTAGGAATAGCCATGGTTTTGGTCAGGTCAGTGGCTCATTAGAGGCCTATGGTCCAATAATGTTTAGATAAGAGAGCCAGTATACATTTATCTGGATTTATTTGTAGAGAATGTGCTCCTCTTTGGAAAACAAAACAACAGCACCAGCACCAAACTGCCTCAGTTTTTCCTTACCAGGATACCACAGAGCCTGCTACCTCTTCCTCTCCAGGCCTCTCCTTATCTTCTCTTCCAGCTGCAGGTCACTCCAAAGTCCTACATTGACACTTACAAAATTCATCAAACAGATAGAGCATATCCAATCAAATCAGAGACAATGCCAGATCATGGTCTTCGATGGGATTATAATTCCGTAGGTGGTATTTTAGCCAGTGACAGGTTTATTACATGCCTTTTGGAAAGCTTAAGAAAGACAGCCTTAAATCTGTTAAATTTTGAAAATTCCAAGAGGTTATCCAGATAAGCAGGAAAATACATCTCAATTTTTAGAATATTTCACAAAGACTTTATTACAGCAAACCAATCTGGACCCTGAAAACCCAGAAGGTAAGAAACTTCTGATCACCTACTTCTTTGCCCTGAGCTAACCCAACATAAAAGCTAAACTTTAAAAGCTGGAGAGGGGACTCCTAACTCCACAGGCAGAAGTTTTAGTGCTGGTTTTCAAAGTGTACCATGGGAAAGATGAGAAAGCTTGCAAAACAAAAATACCATATGCTGGCAAAGGCTTTCTGATTTGGCCCCAGCCACTGCCCTAGACTCCTGGTCTTCTTATGCTCAGAGACTATCAGGTACCTGCTACAAATATGGTCAACAAAGTCATTGGGCAAAAGCCTGCCCTAACTTCTGCAAGCCAAGAGAACCATAGAGTAGGTGTCATCAAGAGGAAGATCAATCGCCCTCATGTTATGTAGAAGAGAGGGACATAATGCCCAGATAAACCCTCCAGCTGATCTCCTAGGCTTGACTATGGCTGACTGAGGGGCCTGAGCTCCCTTGATCTGACCACTGCCACTACTTGCAGGGAGTCCTAGGTAGATGTCATGGTATGTGGTGGTCCATCACCTTCCTCTTAGACACTGGAGCCACTTATTTGGTCCTGACAGTTTTGGGGACCCACTTTTCTCTTTCTTGTCTTCCTATTGTCAGAGTACAAGGACAGCCTTACTTCCCTCACCAGACCCCACCACTTAGTTGCATTTTAGGTGTGTACCTCTCACCCATTGCTTTTTGTTAGGACCAACATATCTTTAGACTCCATTTCCTTTGCTCCCCCAATTCGCATAAACCCAAGCTTGCCAGCAGTTCCTCTGCTCCTTCTAGCCAGCCAGCCTACTAACACTAACATGTTATTTCCTTTACCAGCTTCTTGGTTAGATCCCAAGCCTGGGACATCCAGAACCCCTTTGTTGCAAAACTCCATTCTCCATTCTCCTGTTGTCATCCAATTACTGGACTCCATCAGGCATATAACTCAAACACAATTCTCTCTCTCTCTCTCTCTCTCTCTCTCTCTCTCTCACTCACTCTCTCTCCCCCTCCATCCCTCCCTCCCTCCCCCTCCAGAGACTCAGGGAACATAAGCCTATCAATTCTGACCCCTTGAGAAAAAAGTCCTTTGCTCTGCTTCTTCCCCCTTTAACACTACTATTCTAGCAGTGAAGAAACTTAATAGTACCTATTGTCTGATTCAAAATTTCAGGAACATTAATTCTGCAGTGGTTCCCCTCCATCCTGTTGAGGATAATCTTTTGTTTTTGTTTTTGTTTTTGTTTTTGTTTTTGTTTTTGTTATAGCCCTGGCTGTACTGGAACTCACTTTGTAGACCAGGCTGGCCTCGAACTCAGAAATCTGCCTGTCTCTGCCTCCCAAGTGCTGGGATTAAAGGCGTGCACCACCACGCCCGGCTATGGATAATCTTTACACACTTCTTTCCACTATCTCCTCAGGACTTCCCACTTCTCAGTCCTAGAACTGAAGGATGCATTTTTCTTTATCCCTCTAGATGCCCAGTCACAGAACATATTTGCCTTTACCTGGACAGATCCTGATACCCACTTTTCTACCCAACTTCCCTGTTCTACCTCAGGGATTCCAGGGCAGCCCATACCTATTTGGTCAGAACCTAGTTTTTGACCTTACTATCTCTGTCTCTCCCTAAATCTAAGATTATACTTTCCATAGATAATGTCCTCCTCTGTAGCAGGCCCTCTCTAGAAATTAGCCTAGCTGACACCTCTGCTCATATAAATTTCTTCTCCAGTCAAGGCTACAGGGTCTTACCAAAGTCCAAATGTCCACCCCTCAGGCCACCTTATTGAGACTAAAATAACCCCATCCACAAGGTTATTACCTTAAATAGAACAAATCTGATTCAGTCTCTGTTTCTTCTCTAAAGGAAGAGATTTTATCTTTCCTAGGAGGTGTTTTTAAGTTCTTGGGTACCTTTCTTTTCCCTCCTTTCTTGTTATTTATATGAAGCAGCCTTAGGCCCCACCCATGAACCTCTTCTCAAAGCTATTATCAAGCCCTTTCAAAGGCTCCAATAGCCTCTCCTCAAGGCCCCAGTTTTACAGCTCATTGACCTGTCACATCCTTTTTTCCTCTATATAACTGAAAAACAACCAATCTGTCATAGTGAGAAATAAATCCCAGGAGCTACAGTCAGACATAAAGAACTTCGGGGACTCTGAGACCTCCAGTTCTGGGATTTTTAAAAATTCTATATGGAAATGGATACTCCTTTTTTTTTAAACACATTTCCTAGTCATCTTCCTGGTGTTATTATGTGTTCTCTGCCTCATTAATCTTGTTTCTACATTCCTTCAACAACAAATACAAAAAGAAATATCTAACTAAATTATTAATCAGCTCCTGTTACAGGATTACCAGCCACTGCCCAAAGAAGAACCTGATGGGAACCTTTACCAAGTAGATCCCAATGATGAAAGCCAGCTACACCCCAAAATGGATGATGCCTCTAGACAGCAGAAAGCAGCTTAAAAGACATGACACCCTCATTTCTTTTCCCTATCTTTTATTTCCTTTTCTTTATAATAACATGAAGGGAGATATGTTGATATCAGGGCCTCTGAAACCTGTGATATCATATGGGTGACAGTGTGACCTACACACCTGTTGCAAAGACAACAGCCACCAAATTCACAGAATCCATTTGGCTTACCTCCCTCCTTTACCTGTGACCATGTCACCATCCATATATATAAGAGGAATCTCTCTCTCCCTCTCTCCCTCACTCCCTCTCTCCCTCTTTCCCTTTCTCCCTCTTCCCCTCTCTCTCTGTCTCCCCCTCTCTCCCTCCCTCTCCCCCTCTCTCTCTCCCTCCCTCTCCCCCTCCCTCTCTCCCTCCCTCCCTCTCTCCCTCCCCCTCCCTCCCTCCCTCCCCCTCTCCCTCTCTCCCTCTCTCCCTCTCTTTCTGCTACAACCTTCCTTGCCAAGCTCTTTCCCAATAAAACTCTTACACAAAGAATTGTTTTGGCCTAGTGTGTTGTGTTCAGACATGATCTGCTATTCTAACAGATCACAAAATAAACTTTAATATACCCCATAGACCCAGAAAAGTAAAACAAGAAGTAAGGATCAAGCAAGGAAGCTTGATGCTCACTTTTAATTGGGGAACAAAATAGTCATGAGAGGCAGAGAAAGGGAGGGACCTGGGTGCAAGAGGGGAGGTAGGAGAGGGAGGGATCAGAAATGAGGATAGAGAGGAGTGACACCCAGCAGTCCACTAGAATGAATGCAAATCTGAAGCTGGCTAGGTCTGCATGGGGGTAGGGGGAATCGCTAAGAAGTTCCAGAGATCATCTTTAGAGATACTGGTCAGATCAACACTAAGAGGCCCTTCTTGGACATTGGAGCAGCCTTGTTTAGGTATACCCTCTCCCACTGAGGCCAGAAAAGGCAGCTATGAAAACAGAGCTTTCTTTCTGCTACATGTATACCAGGGGCCTTGGTCCAGCCCATGTATGTTCTTTTGGTTGGTGGCTCAGACTCTGACAGCTCCCAGGCATTATCTCCTTGAGCTATTATTGTTGTTGGTTAGTTAAATTGTGTTTAATATCTCATGTTCTTGCTTGGGAGGGATGAATGCAGTTGTCTTTTGGTCTTCTGTGGGGCTCCCTTCTACTTTGGGGTCTTTAATCCTTCCCCTATCTCTTCTGTAAGTATCTGGACCTCCATCTACTATATGGCTCTGTGTATTTGAATCTGTTTCATTCTGCAGCTGGGTAGGGCCTGTCAGAAGACAGTTATGCTAAGCTCCTATTTGTAAGTTTAAGAGTATCAGTAATGGTCTCAATGGTTGGTGTTCACCCATGGGAGGGGTATTCTAGTGGGCCAGTTATTGTTCTACCTTTTCTTTGATTTCTTCTCCATTCCTCCCTTTCTTTCAGCAGGATAAGTTTTGGGTCATTTGGTGGGTATTATCAACAGATAAATGCAGGTAACATACTTCCTTTAAAAAAAGAAAAATAATTTAAAAATGTAATAATAGTTCACTGTTAAGAGTGGAACTGGTGACTTTAGGCTGAATAAATGCTCTATGTTCTGTTGGATGGAAAATATAACTGATAGTTGGATGAATAGAAGGAAACAAAGATCAGTGTAGAATCATACATTTATGCCTTCATTTTACAATAAAAATACCATTTAGTAAACATAGAGTAATGCTCTGAAGGAAAGTACCCAAATACTAAGTTTCATAACTAAATTGTCTTCCTCACATAAGGGAAACTTGTCCTTTAGTAATCAAGGCTCTTTTTTCACTCAGCCAATACAGCTAGTTTAGTTGTCCTCTGCCTTTTGAAGTTTTGAAGTTGACTGGCTTGGATCTTTCTCTGTGAACACTAAATAATTCCCAAATCATGAGTTGACCATACATGATTGTGATACTTCTTACTCATGCTTTTATTCCATAGATGTAGAGATGTTCTACAGGTGGAGTAAATCCTTGAAACAATTCCAATTCAAAAAACTACAAATTCCCATATCAACTACTAGGTCAACTTCATACCATACTCATTAGTTTTATGTCAACTTGTGTCAAGGAATAGTCATCTGAGAAGAGGGGACCTCAATTGAGAAAATGCCTTCATAAAGCAAGGCTATATGAACAGTAAATTGTTTTCATGTTTCTTAATTTCTCAATTGAAGAAATGCCTTCATAACAATGGTGCTGTATACAAAACAGTAGATCATTTTCTTAATCAGTAATTGATAGCAGGCAGGGGGCAGTAGAGCGGCTCCTGGTACTAGATTCTATAGGAAAACAGGCTGAGTAAAACATGAAGATCAAAGCATCAAATATTTGGGAGCTAGAAGGGGACCAGAAAAGTATATCACCCTAAATTTCTTCCTACAATGATCTTTCTTCACAGTAGTAGTAACTCTAACTAAAATACACACTGAAAACAATTCTTGAAGGCTGAGTTTGGAACAAGCTACCCCCCAAATTTACAAGCAATAATGATTATACATATAATTGAGACTCTAGGGTATTGTACAAGCAATAAAGTATGGAAAAGAACATTACACTGTTGGATAAATGAGTGGCAATAGGCTGTTTATACTAGAATTCTGTGAATTCAATATTTCTCTGAGTGAGTACAGATGAGCTACTGGCTAGTGAAATATTCTTGGAGATGTCAACCCATTGTCTTTAGTTGTGAAACCACCAGATATCCCACTAAGCTTCAATAGGTAACTATAAATATGATCAAAGAGACATCATAGTTAAATATAGTGAATCACATAAGCAAACAAACAAAAGAATAGAATATGCAAATGGAATTATACAGAGGAGATAAAAGAAATGGTACAGATGGAAATACTGCAATATACACATACATAAATTTCTGCAATACCAAATTCAGCAAATAAAATGTCTTTTGAGCAGTATAACATATGCTCCAAAAATAAAAGTAATAAATTAATTCAAACATAAGATCAGTTTTAAAAATGTATAGTAAACAATAAATAGGTACTGAAATGATTACTCAGCATAAAAGCATGTACTGTAAAGTTAATTGTACTCTAATACCAACTTGTCTGAGACAAACTTGACCAAGGCAGGACTCAGTAGAAGAGAGAATTTGTCCTTGCTTTGGGAGTTCATGAACTTTTCTCACAGAATAGATTTGAGCTGTGCCAATAAGTGTAGGCAGTTTTTTCCTTTGGAAGCTTTTATAAAGTCAATGTTATGAAGTGGGACTAAGGAGCTTCACTAGAAATGAAGCCCAAAGCCTCCAAAACCTTTAGAGACTTCATGTGTGATGTGCAGAAATTATTGTGACTGAAGTTCTTCTCACCTGTGTTAATTCTGTTCCCTGTATATTAACCATTCTCTCCAGATATTATATGGTTCTTACAGGTTCAATATCTTGAAATCTCCTTTGAAACCCAGGATTCCTTTTCTCGCTTTCATGGGCAACTCAGAGCCTTGTTACAGGTAAGCTAACTCTGCCACAGGAACACCTGGCCTGAGAAGCTCTCTGAAGCTTTGGAAGAATCCACATTCTCCCACAGTCTTATAACTTATTTATTTCCAAAAGCATTACCATGCCAATTATGCTACTGTTATTCTGTCAGTTAGGGGTGGAGCCTATGCCTCTTGGACTATAGAGGCATTTTCTAAATAACATTTGAAGTACATGGATGCCAAATCCTTATTAGAGATCCCTCCTTAGTACTCAAATTGTTAAATACTTTCTCCTCCATGAGTTGTATCTAAATCACAAACATTATACCTTATTGGGACTGAAAGTTTCAAATGCACAACATGAGAAAGCCAAGGGCTGAAAGGTATACATCCCATATAAATTTATTTTAAAAATTTCTCTTGTTGCAAAGAAATTATAAGCTAGAAGATATGCTGAATTTTGGAAAGAACATATGCTAAGAGCAACTAATAAAAATTAGGCTGATTATGACAGTACATATGAATTTAACAATGAAAACAAGGTTGTTACGAAACTGCAGAACTTCAGGCAAATAAAGGAAGGGGGATTGTTTTAGAATATGAATCTAGGTGAAACTGACATCTTATTTTGAATTTAGTAACAATAAGGTTTCAAGTCTACATAGAAGCCATTCCCTTAAACTTAGACCCAACTCATAGAATTTATTATTCTAGCTTCACATAGTTAACACTTGTAGAGAAAGAAAAAAAAAACATACAATGAAAAGTCTATTGGAAAAAAAAACTGCATTCACCCCTCCCAAGCAAGAACATGAGATATTAAACACAATTTAACTAACCAACAACAATAATAGCTCAAGGAGATAATGAAATACATGGAGAAAGAGAGGGAGGTAGGTGTGGTGGCTGAAACAATAGAAATTCCTGCAGATAATCTGAATTGGATGATCCCTATGAAATTATGAGGGGCCAAATAAAATTATATGTTAGAGAAATGAGGAGTAGAAATAACAACTTTAAATCCTGCTAAGAAGTGAGCTATTGCAAAAGAAGAGTTACAACAGGAGAAGCAAGATCATCTCACAATGATCTAGATCCCAGCCAACATGCAACCCAATAACCTTCAGAGATGCTTCTAGAAAACATTGCAGCCAGTTCAAAGAATGTCTGTGCAGCACAACTTTGAGGGAAATCCAGAAAAAAAGGCTTTATGACAATCTTTACACTGTACTGGACCCTCTTTACCTAAGAGAGTTGTATGGTGGCAGTGACTGAGTCCTTAGCCCCTTCTTCGAAGGCTCTGCAGCATTTCCAACTAGGACTATTGGGTTTCCCCTCACTTATTGGCAGCTTAGCTGTTCTTGACACAGTATGGAACTGAATCAATAACATGATTCATCAGAAAGCATGTCAATTACAGACCCACCATCTCGCAAACTTCAGGAATCTTTCACAATCTAGTTGGCAGATCTGGCATTCAGCAGGAGCTGTAGCCAGGTAAGACTTGGTGAGTAGAAGACAATGCTTATGAGCCCAAGCTTAACCTCCATCTCAGCCACCATTATCACTTTGTTCATGTGCCCATTGAGCAATGGCAGGGATGGTGGGGGAAGAGGTTGACCACACACAGAATGGATCATTTTATCTACTTGACTATTGAACTCCTCCTCAGCTGAAGTCAACTTTGTTGAGCATTTATATGGGACATAAATATCTTCACATCCTTTACTCATTTGGAGAGATCTATTTACATAATTCTTCCCCATATGGTAACCTACTCCTGTTACCAGTTTATCTTAGTCAGGGTTTGTTTTCCTCCCCAAATATCATGACCAAGAAGCAAGTTGGAGAGAAAAGGGTTTATTACACTTACGATTCAACATTGTTGTATATCACCAAAGGAAGTCAGGACAGGAACTCACACAGGACAGGAACTTGGAGGCAGGATTGACACAGAAGCCATGGAGGAATGCTGCTTACTGGCTTGCATGCCCTGTCTTGCTCAGCTTAATTTCTAATAGAACCTAGGAGTACCAACCCAGGGATGGTACAACCCAAAATGGGCTGGGCCCCCCACCCCCTTGATCAATAATTGAGAAGATGCCTTAAAGCTGGATCTCATGGAAACATTTCAAGAGAGGCACCTTTCTCTGTGATAGCTACAGCTTATTTTTTTTAAGTAGACACACAAAACCAGCCAGTACAACTGCTCCTTGTCAACCTGACACACAAAACATCATTATTATGCTTAAACCCTTACTTTCCTACTGATCGCCAAGATCTAAATAATTTTATAACTCCCACAGTCTTTACATATTAAAATATCAATCCCTTTGAAATATTCAATATCTTTTAAAATTCAAAGTCTTTTTAAAATTCAAAGTCTCCTAACTGTGGGTTCAACTAAAATACTTCATACTTCAAGAGGGAAAAGTTATCAGGGCATAGTCACAATCAAAAGAAAAATCAAACTCAATGTCTGTGATCCACTCACAATCTTCTGAGCTCCTCTAAATGCCTGTCATCACTTCTCAAGCTCTACCCTCTGTAACACTCTAAGCTCAGATGCACTCCACTGGCACTGCAGTTCTTGGTGATCATCCATGATACTGATTTCTCCACTACTTCGGTCTTCTGCAACTAAGCTTCACTAACAGATACTCATAGGCTCTCTTCATGGTATGGTGCCTTGAATCCTTTGCATGACCCCTTCAGTCCTTGGCTATATACTACAACTGAGGCTGCATCTTCACTAATGGTCTTCCATAGCCTCTCACAATGACAAGCCTCAGCTGCTCTTCATGACCCCTGCATGCCTTCAAAACCAGTTCCATCTGAGTGACTCTTAAACATTACCAAGTACATCTGCTGCATGAGCTACAGCTTGTTTGTGTTCTCAGAAAACACATCCTAGGAGATTTCACCTCAGTGATGCTACTCTCCCCTTAATCACTGCTAAATTCTTAGCTCCAGATATCTAGCATCAATTGTCTCAGTAACACAAAAGTTTCATTTTCATAGTTCAGGTGTCATTTAAGCACAGCTGATTCTTCAGCCCCAGCTAACCAAAACCACAGAATCTTTACAATTAAAGAAGCAATGATTCTGATAAGAGTCTTTAATCTTCCCTCTGAAATTTCACAAGCCAGGCCTCCATCTGAGGCATTGCTCTCAACATTATCTCCCAGGCTCCTGCAGAACATCCACAGACCTCTAAACACCTAATGGCTCTTCTAGTCCAAAAGTCCTAAGTCATTCCACAGTCCTCCACAAACCATGGTCAGTTTGTCACAGGAATAATGCACTATGCTGGTACCAACTTCTGTATTCTTCAGGATTCTTTAGAGTCACAGAACTTATGGGTAGTCTCTATAGAATAAGGATATTTATTGATGACTTACAGTCTGTAGTCCAACTCCCCAACAATAGTCAGTAGCAGCTGTGAATGGAAGTTCAAGGATCTAGCAGTTGTTCAGTCCCACAAGTCAAGCAAGCAAAGAAGAGAAATTTTTCCTTTTTCCAATGTCCTTATGTAGGTTGACAGAAGAAGGTATGCCCAAGATTAAATGTGTGTAGCATCACACCTGGATCTGGGACTTTCTCTGTCTCAGATTTCCTTGAACTCATAGATCTCCTTGGCTTAGTCTCCTGGGAATCATAGCCACTGTGCCTCAAGATCTCCATGCAGATCCAGGTCAGAAACGTGTATCTCCCAGCCTCAAGATCAGGATCACAGGTGAGGCTTCCAATTCTGGATTGTATTTCAGTCCAGTTATAGTCAAGCTAACAACTAGGAATAGTCACTGCAACTCCAAGGGAAAGTTGTCTCTCCTGAAGCCTTCATTGCTGGACCTGCTCAGCTCAAAGCTGCCTGCTACATTTTGCCACCTGCCACCAACTCTTGGGCAGTGCTGGCCAATGAAGAGGCTGGAGAGCCTGTCCTTCTCTGGCTATACCTCAGAAGGCTTTAATATTTTGGTTGTGCTGGCCACACCCAAGCCTCAGGAGACCTTTCACTCCCACCAGTTAGGCTAATCATTCCTTGTTGCATACACAGACTGGCTCTCTACAGAAATAAGAATACTCTGTCCCTGGAACCAGTAAAGATCACAAATCACATTCACTCATCTTTCATATTTATTAAGATCTCTTGTAATTTAAAAGATTATGTCATGTTTTAGAGAATAATTATGTTAAAAGTTAAAGGAGATACTTCTTTGATGAGAGATGATATGGGTATAAGGATACATATTTAAAACATGTGTTTAGAGATTTTTCTGGTTTAGATAAATGGGTGTTGTTATGTTTTCAAAGGTCCATGACCTTACTTCTTCCAGGTAGTTTGCAAAGTTTATATTACCAGATATGATTTACCTATCATTTAGTAAATGAGTGATGGTTACCACCAAAATGTGTATACCTCTATTGCACTGTACCCTTAGACAGAATATTTTGGACATTGTTTTAGTTTATAGGTATCAAAACTTAGTAAGACTTTTTGCTCTCCTTTTTTGGAAGCTTACATAGCATGTTCTGATACCATGAAATGTAATTATCATGGAGGACTCTTTATATAACTATATTTTAAGTTTAAAAATGTTTAAAATGAAGAAAAAATCATGAAACTTATAAAATGTCTATCACAAAATGTATATATGAAAATGAATGGAAACTAGAAATATATGTTTAAATATATACATAGATTATTGGCTATATTCCCCATAAGAGAAAGAATGTGAGATTTTTAAATGCTGTTTATGTTTCATTACTTAACATTGTACAATATAAGGTGATCCATTTCCTGCAAATTTGTGATTACATTTTTTCAAGTTAGAGTGTATACAATTTTTCGTATATATCTAACTTTGATGATTCAATCTAGTCATCCGTTGGTGGACAGCTAGGCTGATTCTAACCAAGAGAAAAGACAATGAGGATCCCTCAGTTAACAGCTTTTTTATTTTTGTCTTGTTTGAAGTCTCGCTAGAAAATAAAGCATTGCATAAGGTGAAAGGGGGCCTGTTTTGCATAACTTTTACTTTTTTTCCTATTTGTCTGCTATAAATGGTAACTTTTCATCATGGTTACATTAAAATCTTAAAGTGGGATTCTGTGTATGGCATTCTCCCATGCTTAAAATGAATTTTTGTTTATTTAAACTTTAGGCAGCAGCAAATCCTTGTTACTTTTTCACATGCCCCTCACTCATGTTGCTTGAGATTTGTCTGTAGCTGAGGTCTTCAGGTTCCTAATTTCTTACTTAAATAATTGGAGAATGTTACAAATTCTAAGCTAGGAAAGGATTTTATTCAAAATCAAAGTGAAGAAAAGGACAGATACAGTGCAAAATAGCCATAGTTTCTGCATGAAATTTACTCCATGGAGAATTTGTCAAGAAGGAAAAGTTTTGGATGCTGAACGGTCCAATGTTCATGGCTGTCTATTTTAATTGATAGGCTTTGTTCAGTACACTCATCATTTTCCCATGATTCATCTGTATAATCACATGTATGATACATCGTGCATATCCATAGAACAGTAAATAGGAGATTTTTTCATGAAATGTTATTTAAGAACATTGTTTACTACACAAAATCATTTTTAGGCTGGATTAGTCAACTACTCCTACTTCATTATATCTGTCTAGATATATTTGAACATGCTACAGGTGGCAATAAAACCATAGGATTGGATGATTTCATTGCTTTCTTTGAGGATTGGTATGAATGGCAGTTTGATGAAGTTGTGGTTCTAGTGAATAAGTGTTTTGGATGGAAAAGAAAGTATCTCTAAATCAGGAACAGTGGACTCCAAGATTGTTGAGCTCTCCCTCAGTATACCTGCCTAACTTTGATTCAGCACTTATTTTTGTTCTATTTTGCAAACTTGTATCTTGAAACTCTCTATGGGACTTTAAATGAGTATATTCTCCATAAGTTCCCCATTCAAATGCTTGGTCCCCAGTATTTTGAACTGTTTAGAAGTTATTAGGAGGTGTGTCCTTGTTGTAGGAGTGTGAGATTTCAAAATTCAGGTAATTTCCAGTCAGCTATCTTCCTTGTTCTGCTTCCCACTTACAGATATATATATATCACACTCCTGGTGGATAAAGGGAAAGCACACACTAAAATGGTATCCATTTAGTGTGAAGACAGTACAAACCTTCAGATTGTTCCCACAAATTAGAGAAGAAGCACAGTAGATATGAAATTCACACGCAATTTGCTTCATACCCAATTTTATGGTCCCAAATATAGAGTTTGTATGGTATACTGTCACAATATTTCATCTGCATAAATTCATACTATTAGAAATATTCAAGCAGTGGTGGCACATGCCTTTAATTCTAGCAGTTGGGAGGCAGAGGCAGGCAGATCTCTGAGTTCAATGCCAGCCTGGTCTACAGAGTTCCAGGACAGTCAGGGCTACACAGAGAAACCCTGTATAAACAAGCAAAAAAAAAAAAAAAAAGGAAGAAAAAAGGAAGGAAGGAAGGAAGGAAGGAAGGAAGGAAGGAAGAAAGAAAGAAAGAAAGAAAGAAAGAAAGAAAGAAAGAAAGAAAGAAAGAAAGAAAGAAGGGAAGGAAGGAAATATTCAGGATTGAAAAAAAAAAAAAACGGTAAAAGAGACTTCTCAATATCCAAGGAAATGCCATACTTTGCTGATCTTTTCACTGCCTATACTGATCCTTTGAGATCAGGCTGGAGATTTTTGGATATTAATAAGGTTATAGAATCCAGCAGCTGTATCAGGCATGAACTCAAGAACAATGGGTGAATAGGAAAGCAAACAAGTGTCACACCAATCCTAAAGGGAAGAGAAGAATTGGATGCCAACTGAATAAGAAACTGGAATCTTCTGTTGTCCCTAGTACCTAGTGTTACAGTGTTTAGCAGTCCAAGGTCAAGTGATAGACAAGTATTATTGGCTCAGCCACCTGGAGAGATTATTAAAATTAGGGTATATTGTGGATAGCCCTGTTGTTACTTGTATTTTGATGCTATTTCTACTCTCCTGAAAAGGGCTACATATGAGAAATCAGTCACAGACTCAGGAGACTTCTTATGAACCATCCCCTAATGAATAAAGGAGCCAATCACTGAGCAAGTAGAAGGGACTTCCAGCTTGGATAGGGGAAGAGAGGAATAGGAGAGTGATAGAGGTCTTTGGACAGGGATAGAGAAAGTACAAGATGTAGCTACTAGTGTCTCCTGGTTTCAATGGCAGATCCGCAAGGATTCACCACCCAAGAATTTAGATGTAATATGGCTTAAAGAGTAGGATTCTAGTTGTTATACCCACTGATTGAGTTACCATTTGTAACTAAGTTCGTGTGGTGTTTTCCTTCTAGAGGCAGCTCAACTGAGTTCCAGAGAGAAAGGTACAGCAGCAAAGCATGGGTTTGCCTGATGTGCAGGACAAAAGGCTGTGGGAGATTTGAAGCATGGTGCTGGCATGGTAGCAACCCAGCAGTGAGAACTTAGTGAGCTGGGTAGAGAGATTTTGGTGCGTTGAGTCAGAGAGTCTCCATGAGATTAAAACAAGCTGGCCATTGCCCACCAATGGGCAGAGAGTAGCTGGGTATAGTACAGGAAATTGATGTCCTTTTATTTTATTTTTTTTTTCATATTTCATGAAACAAGGGTAGGGTTGAATCTTTATTCAAATGGACTCCACAAAAATAGTTAATAATAATTAACAGCAAAATTATAATATGCTCAACAAAAACTAAAGGGCCACACTTGAGGCTGTTTCTTCTTGAAAATGATTAGCAGCATTGAAAAAATTCTGCATAGTTTATCACAGATAAACATGTGAAGAAACACACACATGTGCATTCTAAATCTTACTATTAAGAGTTAAGAAGAGTCTGTGCTGGGACACAGTTTAATTATGAACTTCTTTCCTACTATAACCAAAATGTCCCTGGATTACACTGCATGACTGTGTTATCAATTCCCCAACAGGGATGCTGTGTGTAGCCTCAATGGGAAAGGATGCCCCTAATCATGCAGAGACTTGATGTGCCATGGTTAGGGGATATCCAGGGGAGGCCCACCCTCTCACAGGAGAAGCAGAGGTGGTAGAGGGAGAGAATCTGTGAGGGGGATACCAGGAGGGAGGTAGCATTTGGGAAATAAATAAATAAATAAATAAATAAATAAATAAATACCAAACCAAAACAAATAACTTCCCACAACACTGATAGATGGAGTAATACAAGATTGCTTAGAAGGAGATGAAAGATGCAATGCATGACTTAAAAATTATTTTAAGTGTTGTTCATGTTCAATTCAAAAATATTAGGGATCAGAGCAGAGTATTTTTGTCATGAGTGATATAAATAACCACAAATAAAATGAGTGACCTAGAGGTCATGAAAGAGAGGTCAGAACTGTTTTTCTAATTTTGTCATGGATATTTTGGTTTTAGTTATGGAAGAGGGCATAAAATACATTTGAAAGTATAAAATATGATGTGAAGCTTCACAGCCTCCATTTTATGTGTATATAATTTCATTAACATGTATAGGCTTTAGTTCTGGCTAATTTGGGTTTTTGAAGTTGTAATTGATCTGAAGAATTTATATTATAAAGTTTATAATTTTCTTTTTAAAAAATAAAAACAAAATGGATAAATATGGCTTCTTTACATTTCTGGGATTATTTCAGAAGGTCACCACACTTAATAGGAATTACTACAGAAAGACATGAAGAAGTACAGTGGGGATTTTAAAAAATCACCTCTCACACATTCCTACACTGACATTCATCTTTGACTCACAGAAAAGACAATGTTATCTGAAAACAAATATCTAGTACTTCTCTGCCTTGGATTCCTGCAGACTCTGATCTTTATCCCTAGTGTCTGAGATGAGCCAATCAAATGCTGTAGCTGACCCCAACTCTACACATCCCTGCTAATCTGCATGTGCCCCGACCACATGCCAATGCTTTGAGGATATATTCAAAGGATGTTGACATTATATGTAGAAGTCACTCTTAGTGAGGATACAACTTCGACATGAGAGTTCTTCCTGAGTTCCTGGGGCTGCTGCTGCTCTGGTTTTCAGGTAAGGGAGACAGAAGCAGAGAACTTTGTAACCAGTGTAGTAAGTGTTATATGGCATTTCATGGTTATTTCACACTATGTTTAACCCTGTATGTTTGTTGTATGTTTCCAACCTCAGGTGTGAGATGTGACATCCAGATGACCCAGTCTCCATCTACTCTGTCTGCATCTTTTGGAGACAGAGTCACCATCACTTGCTATGCCAGTCAGGGCATCAAGAGTTGGTTAGCCTGGTACCAGTAGAAACCAGGGAATTCTCCTAAACTATTGATCTATGAGGCAACCAAACTTCAAACAGGAGTCCCATCAAGATTCAGTGGCAGTGGATATGAGACAGATTTTACTCTCACTATTAGCAGCCTGCAGCCTGAAGACATTGCTATTTACCATTGTCTACAGCATGAGACCTATTGACACAGTGATACAACTCATAACAAAAACTTCTCTATGGTCCAGGAAGCAAGGCTGAGTAGCACCAGCTGCTCCTTCTAGTGCTACTAACCACCAATATTTTATTTTCAGTTCTTCTGGGCTTTGAAAGCCATTGGGGCTTTTGAGGAAAATTGTAACTGTAACCTCTCTGCTTCTAACACTCCTCTTTGGCCCAACAGTACAGATATGAAAAAAATGTCTAAAAATTTGCTCAAGAGCAGTTTCTTCTGTTTTAGTAATCTAAGATACACTATCTGTGTGATTCATACAATATAAAGATGCCTCTAAAGATAACTTAAGAAAGACTGTTGAATTCTGGAAGCTGCTATATAGACAACAGCACCTTCATGTCCTGTGTCATGATGTGATTTGATGCTACAATGTCTCCTAAAGCTCTCATTTAAAATATATGGTCACCAGCTTTACAAACTACTAAGGGAGGTTCTAGAAACCTTAGTTCTGTACAGCCAAGCTGGAGTAGGAAGTTTAGCCAGGAAGGGGGAGGGAAGGATATCCTTGCACATATATTATCTGTATATGTTTATATCCTAAATCCAAGGAATTAACAGAGTGACTCCAAATTATTAGTACTTATCCACAGTACATCAGTCCATACCATACTGCTCCAGATATGTCAAAGAAACACAAGGATATGATCATGATGCTCCTTGTCCCTGAAATACAAGACTGGAAATTTTCTAGTTCCTACCCAATTATCACACATCTTTATGCAGATGCTTAAGATATTCATGTTGCACAGCAAGTCTGTAAACTAAAATGTTTTAGAAAGTAGTATGGGGAAATAGAATATTGGTAGTTCTAGAAGAAAGGAAAGTTGAGAACAGGTGAATGTTTTTAAACAAGCCAAGAATTTTAATTAATTTGCATAGTGATCAGAACAGGAGACATTATATACGTGGCAGTATTTTCAAATTATCCTTATATTTACTGTGCAAATATACTCATATACTCTAGGAGGAAGAGTGCTAAATTTTATTTCTAAGAAGCTTAGTCGTTATATAGATTAAAATCTTTGACTTATATACTACTTTTGGCCAATCAGTTGTGCTCTTTTAATGAGATTTGAGAAGCAAAATGGGAGTATGCAATATTAATAGCTGCTAAAGCAGATGAATGGATATATATATATATATATATATATATATATATATATATATAATTATATATATAATTAAATCAGCACTATCATCCTATGGGGTTATGGGAACAAGTTTCTGGAGCACATGCTCAGCCACTAAAGGATTTTTATTGACAGTTGAGCACTTCAAGGGAATAAGCAGAATCTAACTGACGTATACCATAAACTTTTCTGATCATATGATATTAGATTGCTCAAGCAATTTCTCGATATAAAATGGATATAATGTACTTTCTACATTTCTCTGTTCAGAGGGTCCCTATTTCCCATCTTGAAAATGCCTTCATTTTGCTGTATGTGCCCAAATGATAATCCAATACACAGAGAGGTCTAATGTGCAATGACCTATGTGCTCATGAAACATTGAGCAGAGTATTTATCTCTGTGCTACTGAAGCATAAGACAGGGACACGGAGTTATGTTGTTGTTTTGCTACAACTTTACAGTATCCTCTTAAGCCAGGTTACACTGAAATATTTTCAGCAAATATACAGTCCAAGAGAAGATGCAGCTGCTAAGCTTCTTCCTATGTCTCTGAGTGGTTTATGTTATGACTTGCCCCACTGATGGACGTTTACTTCAATAGTGCAGACAGCCAAAAGTTACAACTTCAGGCTCTAGGCTTTGGGATAGTGGAAGTGCAACCTGTCCAATGGTAGTGAACTTTGAAGGGATCCAATCTTCCAAGTTAAATATATTTTACATTGGGAGCTTAGGAGATTTTCCTGTTTTCTACTGATACTAACCTGGCCAACAAGAAAGGTTGACTTTACCTCCTAGATTTGTAGAGTAGGTTAGAGTGTGGGGTATCTTGATGTCACATCTGTAAACTTACATTAAAAATATAAGTCAAATACACACAGGATTAAACATCTTAACTGAGAAATTACTTTAGCTGTCAGGCATCCCTAACAGTAATGAATTAACAAATTCACATGCTTCTTTGATTGAACAAGGAGGCAGACAGCAGTAACAGACAACTGAAAAGGGCCTCATGTTAATGCTGTGTCATAACTGCAACTGATTCCTCTCAGAGTGTGACCAACCCATAAAGAACTGCTTTGGCTGCAGAATGGGCTCTGCTACATATAAATCACCAGCCACTTGTAAGGAATGGTTCCAGCTGAAAGCTGTCTTACCTCAATAACTCAGCCTGTACCAGCATGTGCAGTTATCCTAGACTAGAACTGTGATGCACATTTTTTTCTACAAAAGGAATTGAGTAGTAACTCGTATTTTGACTAATTCCAGATTCAGGTTCAATACATACTTTTCTTCATAGTGTCCCTTTTAGAACAGGATCACCTACCATGGCAATCTCAGAAGTACAAAAAAAACTCATAGCCTCTTTTCATTGGTATTTGACAGAATTATTGATGGCTGCTTACCTTCTTTGCCCCATTTTCTATAATACTTGGTATGGAGCAGAACTACAATTACAACACACACAGTGAAGGGGAGCTTTTCTCTGGTTCAGTGGAAAATTGACAGGGGTTCCCAAACTGTGTTTTACCTGTTTTGTTGTCTTTATTAAAAAAAAAAAAAAAAAGAGGAGGATATGTTTGGTAGAGTCAGGTATGCTGAAGTGGGAGGGGTGCCATGGTTACCAGACATACAGTGGGTATAGGATAGAATAGAGTTTATTTAGGGCATAGGGAAGGGATTTGAGAAGGAGAGTTGAGAAGGAAGGAGAGAGAGAGAGAGAGAGAGAGAGAGAGAGAGAGAGACTACCCAGGAGCACATGGGAGCAGGAAGTGTGAGGGGGAAGGAGAGGAAGGGTTCAGAGAGAGGAGGGGCAGAGAATGTAAAAGAGAGAGAGTAGGGGGCAAACAACCCCTTTTATAGTAAGCCAGGCATACCTAGCTATTGCCAGGTAACTGTGGGCTGGAGCCTAGAAGGAATGAATGCTAACACTTTTGACTTAGATCCCTGCCCTAATTTCACTTTCCTTGAATGATAATCTTCTTTCTTCTGCTGTTATTCTTTTTCAATTTCCAGGCAAAGGAAATCCTAGATATTTTGCTCCCAGGTCTGGAACAATATTTGATCTATTTACTGCTTCCTAACCTAACTTTGCCAGTCTCCCCTTTCAATCTTTCATACCAATTCTCATTCAATTGTTCCTCTTACCCAACTTCACTCCATTATGTGCTCTGCAAGATTTCTGGTCTTGACATCCCTTTGTATACCGCATATACCACAAAGAATTTCAATACCTTATCAGGGGAGGTGAGAGACTCTAAATACTCAATGGGGGTGACCTTAGCAAAATTCCCAATATTGGGGAGAGGGAACATGAAGAGTCTGCCTCCAGTAGATAGTCAGGGCATAAAGTGGAGGGTTATATTTATTAACCCACAGTAAAAATTTCTGACCCAGAACTGTTCTTATCTAAAAGAACTGCTAGGACAAAAATAGAGAGGAGACTGAAGGAAATGCAGTCCAGTGACCTTCCCAACTTGATAACCTTCCCATGATGCTAAAATGTGCCTACAGATTGAGCATAACATGACTGTCACCTGAGAGCCCCAACAAGCAGCTGACTGAAACAGAAACAGACACACCCAACCATTAAACTGAAGTCAGGGCTCCCGATTGTTGAATTAGCAGAAGGATTGAAGAAGCTGAAGGGGAAAGGTGACCCCACAGGAAGACCAGCAGTCTCAACTTACCGAGATCCCAAGAAGCTCAGAGACTAAGCCAGAGATGAAGAGCATATAAGGGCTTTTCTGTGACACAAATATAGTAGTGTCCTGTTTGATCAGGTCTCAGAGGGAGAAGATATGCTTAATCCTTGAAAGACTTGAAGCCCCAAGGAAGGGGGAGGTCTGGTGGGATGGGACACCTTCAATGGCCTAGAGGAGTAGGATGAGGAACTGTGTGAGGGGGAACCTGGAGGGCAATGACAGGAATTTAAATAAATAGAACAATAGTTGTAAAAAGAAGATAATAACAAGAGGTTAGCAAAATTCTGTGAAATAGTGAGTTCTAGGCATGATTACTGTACTTATAAACATATTGCTGTGTCTATCTGTAAAAGATCTGTATACAATTAAATATATCAGTATTTATTTATACATATGGGCATAGCTACTAAGTCCCTATGGTTCACTGACAGGCTAACTAGTTGATGGCTGCTGGGAAATAAATTTTCATTCTCTGCAGCCTTGTAGACACTAATGATCTGCTATGTTTCAGGAAAAAAATCTACAACTCATGTTGAGGCAAGCAAACATAAATTAACTTACTGAGTTAAAAAGAAAAGAAAGGAAGAAAAACAGAAAGAGAAAAAGTAATTACAGATGGAGGAGGATTGTTAAAACAAAAAAATATAATTACCAGAAAACTTGGAAATAAGGAAAAGAGGAAAAAGAACTGCTCTCTTAAAACAAACAAGTAAACTAAAAGTAATTTAATCTGAAAGAATATATGCATCAAATTCTTTAAAATTGATAACGTGAAGGAGAAAAAAAGAATTTATTGTTATTTAAAAACAATAGGGAGAAAGAAAAAAAATCCATGAAACAAGCAGATTTTTTGCTCACTGATAATTGTGCATGCAATTGGGATGAAATCTAGAGTCAAAATAGGTAGCATAGCTGAATGAAAAAAAGAGAGAGAGAGAGAACCACTGGATTGTCACAAAAGACACACTTCATGAGAATAGACATAGTCTGAAAACTATGAAGCCAGTGAAGATAATTCATGGATGTAGAAAAAAAGGGAGTAGGATATGAAATATTTATATTAATAAAATGGAATTTAAGTCAAAAGCATAAAATGTAGTATATGAAGTAAGTGTATACAATAAGGGAGACAGTTTCACAATGGAATACATCTCATTTTCCTGTCTCTTTTATTGCAAAATGTTGAAAGAGAAACTGTAGACAAGGGCTATTGGAAGAGAATGGGTTTACATTCACCTTGGCCTTCATACCTGTTTTCTGAAAAAGCTCCTGTTCAGCATTCTGAGGAAGATCCAATATCTTTATTGCAGCTGAGGGTGTCAGAAAGGCATAACTTTTCAGATGTGATCAAGACCCTCATGCTCAAGGCTCACATGTGTGATCAATAATCTGGAGTTGCTCAACAACTTTTTCACAAAGATGAGTAACATATTTAGGAGCTAGGCTACCACAAGCAGTGGCATTTTTGTTAGGGCTGCATCACTGTAGGTTTTCTCTATGAAACTTGGGGAGAGCAATAAACTCCCAAATTCCCAGGCTCCACTCTGCTGACCTTGTGTATGAAGACTGTGACTGTTCTACTGCCATTGAAACTGTCTGGGACCCCAGAACATTGGATAGAAACCTTGTAGATCAGGAGCCATGGAGACTGGCATAATTTCTGCAGGGACCAATACAAATAAGTGTTCCCATCACTACATACAAGGCTGTAACTAGGCCTGCAAGTGATGCTTGATAGCCATGGCTGACAGGCAGGAAAGTGGAGTTTTGGTCATCACATCACTCCGGGAAACTGAAATATTGACAGAAAGTGCAAAATTATGAACAGATTAATGAACAATCTATCATTTTTGATATTTAGATAAATAGATGTTTATTTTTATATACAGCACTTTTAAACAAAATAAGTGAATTGAAAACCCTAAGGAGCTTCTAAGCACTATTTAGAGCATTCTAGTCCTTCTGCATCACATTTTTTTAAATAACACACTCACATCTGGAACCTCCCTCTAACAGTTGTCAAACACATAGGCCCCATCTTCTTGGATAACTGCTGTCTGTCTTCTCATACATAGGCAGAACACACGTTATGAGCAGTGGGACCCAGGGATCATCCTCCCTATTCATCCTTCTTTCCTACTTCCCTCTGTTCTCACTAGGAATCAAGAGCAGTAACAGCACCAAGAGATGAATATAAAGCTTCATTTTGAGGATGTAGTCTGAGGAGACTGATCAGTCACAAGGTAACTAACTATTGAGCTTTTATCTGAGACTAGCAAACGTGGTTCTTCCCTACAGAACAATATGCAAAGGCCAAAGTGTTGCAGTATAAATAAAGGGAACAATTAAGGAGGATACTCATGACTGGAAAAATAAAAATAAAATACAATCCATATCTGGAGTGATGATAGAAAACAAACAAACAAACAAACAAACAAACAAAAACAAAACCAGGAAAACTTGATGGGAACAAACATGCTAGGAACTGTCAATCTGAACAATGTAGATAATAAGTACTATCTTACAAAAACACTGGGAGGAAGAAAAATAAAGGCATATATATGCAACCCTTCTCTATGTGCTGAATAACTATGCTTTTGTCATCTGTCATCAATTTCATAGAAAAAAAACTGTTATTTTAAGAATGTGAAATAAATTTGGGAGCTGCCTTTCCTATGCTGTGTTGAATTATTCTCCATGTGAGCATAAAATTAAATTTGAACACTAGGAAGATATATATCTTTTTTCCATTAATTAATTTATTTAACTTACATCCCAATTGCAACCCTGCCTTTTTTCCAGCCCCCCTCATATAGGCTATCTCCCCATGTCCCCTCCCCTTTGCCCCTGATAAGTAGAAGGTCCCACTGGATTACAACCCATCCTGGCTCAACAAGCCACTTCAGGACTAGGCACATCCTCTCTTACTGAGGCCAGACAAGGCAGCCTAGTTAAGGGAATGGGATTCATGGGCAGGGAACAAATCAGGGACAACCTCTGATCCAGCTGTTGGGGAACCTCCATAAAGACCAAGCTGCATATCTGCTATATATGTGAGAAAGATATAGGTCAAGGCCATGCTTGCTCTTTGGTTGGTGGTTCTATTTTATGGAATATTTAAGGACTCCTGATCATAGCTCTTCTTTGAAAGTCTGTTAGAATTCTGTGCTAAAACCATCTAGCCCACAACCTTTTTGGGTTTGGAGATGTTAAGTGACTGCTTATATTTCCTTTCGGTTATAAGACTATATTATATTTTTTACCTAATACTGATTTAACTGTGGTAAAGGGAATCAATCCAGAAAATGATCCATTTCATTTATACTTCCAACTTTGTGGAATACAGGCCTTTGGAGAGAAACCTAATAATTTGGATTTTCTCAGTGTCTGTTGCTATGCCCT
Organism: Mus minutoides; assembly: GCA_902729485.2. Taxonomy (NCBI): domain Eukaryota; kingdom Metazoa; phylum Chordata; class Mammalia; order Rodentia; family Muridae; genus Mus; species Mus minutoides. The sequence goes on from LR752031.1 coordinate 113,751, forward strand.
CCCTTTCCATTTCTGATTTTGTTAGTTTGGATATTGTCTTTGTCTTTTAGCTAGTTTGGTTAAGCCTTTGTCTCTCTTCTTTATTTTCTTAAAGAACCATTATTTGTTTTCTTTGTATTGTTTTATTTGTTTCTAATTTGTTGATTTTAGTTTTATTATTTTGTGGTGTCTAATACGCTCGAGTTCTTGTTTCTTTTTGTTGCAGAGCTGTCAGGAACGCTGTTAAGTTGCTAGCATGAGATTTCTCCAGTTTCTTTAATTGAGAGACTTTCCTCTTACCACTGCTATTATTGTGTCTCATAAGTTTGTGTATGTTGAGTCTTCCTTTTCATTTTACTCTAGAAAGTCTTCAATTTCTTTTTTTTTCATTTCTTCTTTCATCCAGTTATCATTGAGTAGAGAGTTTCCATGAGTTTATAGATATTCTATTTTTTTCTATTGTTGCTGAAATCCAGCTTTAAGTCATGGTGATCTTATGAGGTTCAAGGGTTTATTTAAATCTTTTTGTATTTGTTGAGGCTTGCTTTGTGACTGAGTATTTGGTCAGTTTTTGGAGACAGATTCATGTTAAGTGTTAAGAAGTGTTAAGAACGTATATTCTTTTGTGTTTGGGTAAACTATTCTGTAGATATCTGTTGGGTCCATTTGCTTCATTACATTTGTTAGTTTCAATATTTCTCAAATTACTTTCTGTTTCAATGACCTGACCATTGGAGATCATGCAATGGAAGAGCCTCACATTACTAACATGTGGGATTCTATATGTGATTTAAGCTCCAATAATGTTTCTTTTACAAATGTGGGTTTTCTTGTATTTGGGATCTAGTCATATTGGTGGATATTTCCTTTGGTAAGTGTAATGTGTCCTTCCCCATCTCTTTGGATTACTTTTGGTTCAGAGTATATTTTACTAAATATTATAATGACTATTCCAACACGTTTCTTAGGTTCAGATATTCAGAAAACCCTTTTATAAGTACTGTAGTTGTTGCTGAGGTATATTTCTTATATACAGCAGATTTATTGATCCTGTTTATATTTCCTGTATCTTTTTACTACTGAGTTGGTTTCAATGATGTATTGAGATATTTATGGACAATCATTGTTAGCTCCTGTTATTTTAATGTTGGTGGTGAGTGTGTGTGTGTGTGTGTGTGTGTGTGTGTGTGTGTGTGTGTGTGTTTGGGAGGTATTTTTCTTCTTTAGGATTTGCTGTTGTGGAATTGTTTAATACTTGTGTTTTCTCGGTATAGTTAGCTCAATTTGTGTTGGAGTTTTCCTTCTACTTTCTTCTATAAGGCTGGTTTAGTTGAAAAATATTGTTTACATTTGGTTTTGTCTTGGAATATCTTGTTCTGTCCATCTATGGTGATTGAAAATTTTGCTGAATATAACAGTCTGGGCTGACTTCTGTGGTCTCTTCACATCTTCAGGGCTTTTGCCCAGGCCTTCTGGCTTTTAGAGTCTCTGTTGAGAAGGCAGGTTTAATTCTTATAGGTCTGCCTTTATATGTGACTTGGTATTTTTTCCCTTGCAGCTTTTAATATTCTTCCTTTGTATTGTACATATAGTGTTTTGATTATTATAAATAAAATAATGTACTGGTGATTATGTTATAGATCAGTAGAATGATGGGATAATTAGGGAAGCCTAAACTATTATGTACCCCAGAGAAAACTATGAATGCTTAAAAATATTAATTTATCTCTTTCAAATATGAAGGGAATTATTATAATCTACTATGTTTTCAGGAAGTGAGACATATTTATGAAGCAAAATTGACTCATGGAAATTTTAAAATAAAATTATGCAAGAATTGGTCA
>LR752033.1:0-60765 GCA_902729485.2 Mus minutoides
AACACACCGAAGAGACTGACCTGAAGCTCTGAGTCTTCTGTGAGACCCACAAGGATGAACTCAGACACTGCAGAGTGACTGCGGTTAGCCATTGTAGATAGATGTTTCGGTACTAAAAGTCTTCAGAGAATACAGAATAAATTCAGAAGCTGATTCTGACTCATGAATCTTGCATTAGAAATTCATAAGAGGCACTTCATATGGCTTCACCTTTCAGACTGGCATGTGTTATAGGTAGATTTATCAAAATATGGGACCCTGTGGGATTTGGAAAAATATAGAGTTTCTTTTCTTTTCTTTTCTTTCTTTCTTTTTTCTAAATTGTGCTAGTTAGATAATCAAACCCATGTTAGGAGATAGTTTCCTGAGTCCAGTCATCTCAGGAACAAGTTCTACCTTTCTAACTGCATCAAATGGAGTTCGTGTTTTCAGGCCTGGGAATCCAACTCCTATCCTATTTCTTCAGGTGTTTCATGGCTTTCTGTTACCCAGTAAATTTTGCAAAGAGAGAAGACGTTCTTATCCTGTTATCTAAACTAAGGCATACAAGTCATACATATGTCACTTGTCTTGACTTAATAGACTATATGCAGGTTGTGCATTCCTTCGATCCTTATCACTACAAAATTTAGGGCCAGAGTCCAGGAGGTGTTATGGCTACAAAAGCTGAATCAAGGACCCTGAAATCAGATGACCCAGGTAAGCCCAGTTACCAATGTTATCTTCTTTGCTTAACCCCTTGGGTCAAAACATGATTGGTCAATGCAACAGTTCATCCCAGTCTCTCTTGCTTTGTGTTCCCATTCTATAAAAATGTTGCAGTCTTCCCATTCAGGGACATAGTTCAGAATCCAAACTAGCTGCCTTCCTTAACATGCAGAAAATAAAGCTTTCATTTTTAAATTTTTGTCTCTGAAGTGAGTCTTCTGGGCTTGTACCCTGAACCCAACACCCATAGGGAGAGGGAGAGACAGAGGGGGAAGTTTTTAGTTTTTATATTAGTTTCAGTGATTGAACTATACTTATCTCAATATATACTAACCAAACCCCTATAGTTAGAAAGTTATGAACGTGTTATTGAACAAATAGTTACAATGTTTCCATTTCTCTAAAGCCCATTATTACTTCAATTATTTGTTTTTCATCCTCATCACTTATTTCTTTTAGATATTCTACAGCAAGCCCAGTCCAACACACATATGTGTGTCCATAGGTCAGAGGAACTTGTACCTTGAAGCAACTGTGGAGAACCAGCACCACTTAGCATGGCTTTTGTATTTGACTGTATTTTGTTTGTTCTCTTGCTCCCTCTAGAATATTTTCCCTCAGTTGTGTCATTTAAATAATTTCTGAACTAAAAATATGACAATTTGCAACTGAAGTAATTATGCTATGGCTTATCTTTTGGGAGGCAATTTACTTAATGGGCAATGATAAATACTTGAATGACAACCACTACAAAGAGAAAGGATGCTAAGTACTATTTAATTATGTGGGGAATAAAAACAAAACAGTAATATTTACCTGGAGATTAATGTGTATAAAGAATTTGAATATGTATTGATACACTTGTGATATTTGACAGTCACCCTTGCATATATTATTTCTATGCAAGTGAGATGGGCCTCTGAGAATCTATAAATCAATTATTGTTTAAACATTTCAACAGTAGTGATTTATTTTATTTACTTACATTTGAAACAGATTTATTATGTTGCCCAGACTGTGTCCTTATTTAGCCTCCCAGGAGCTATCATTAGAGGCATCTGTAAAAACCATGCCTTACTTCAAATTAGTTTCCTTCTCTCAAATCATAAATATACTTTCACAATGTCTCCATTAAGCTGATTTTAATTTTAAGATTCATTTTAAGTTATTGAAACGGGTGTTTTGACAGCATACATGTTTATTCACCAAGTGCATGAGGTCCCCCATAGAGACTGAAAAGGGTTTTGGATCTCCTGGAACTGGGGTTATAGAAAGTTGTGACCACCATATGGGAATCAAGATTTCTGCAACAGCAGAAACTGCTCTTAACCCTTTATCCATATCTCTAAACCTTATTTTAACTTCTGAAATGTTATAGTTAATTATGAAATCATCACTACTCCAGATATTACACATTGGTCTTAATAATTAAATTTAGGACAACATAGACCTTTTATTTTATTAGAAAATGCACAACATTTTAAATATATGTATATCAGGATCTGATGACTCTATGTGTTCCCTTTGAAAATAGTATTCTAAACAGAGTGGGTTGGTTGAGTTAATAGTGGATTAAAAGTATCATCACTATTTTATATTTTGTAACTTTTAGCGTTACCTGGCACTATTCATGCCCCTACTTTTAGCCAATGTCTTGGTAACAAACGACACAAAGGGAAGATTAAAAGAACACTAGAATGGTTGGAGATGTTGATACAATATTTCTCAACCATGCATACAAGCATGGGTTAAATTTCCCACAGAAATATATAACAGTGATATATATATATATATATATATATATATATATATATATATATATATATATATATATATATATATATCCTGGCATTCTGGAGGTTGAGAGGGAACTTCAGAAATGTAAGGTTGTTTCTTGATGCATAGTTTTTCTGAAACCACCCTGGGAAATTTGAGACCTTGTTTTAAAATAGGAAAAGTAAATCTTGTATTTCCACTTCCTGTTTTATTTGTCTGCTTTTTGTCAATAGCAGAGCCATACTCTACTGTTGGTCAATGGCATAACATAGATCTAAGCCAGTTTTCCCAGGAAGAATGATCTTATATCAGCTAGTTTACAGGTAACCCATGAGCAGACACAAATGAGTGAGAGAAGGCATTGGAGCCTGGTCCAACAGAAGCTATGCATGACTCATGATACGTAAACAAACAAAAAGCAAAAACCTTTACATCTTTCTATAGTTTAACTACTTTTGAATTTTTTTGTGTCAATATAAAACATGTTCACTGAGAAATATGAAAAAATGCTAGTTGTAATATGAGCACAGAAAAGGTATATCCAAACTCCTAAGCAAATCCAAACAGCTATGAAGCTCCAGATGTGGTATAATCAGCAAAGCCAATTTCTGAATTGCTTATGTGACATTACTTAATGAATGATACGTATACCTATAGTGAGGAGCAGAATCATCAAATCTGTTTCATATTTAAGGACAGAGTCTGTCTTTATGAAAACAATTCTCATTCCTGGTAAGGACTGATGCTTGTATCAGATGTATGAGCATCCACACCTGGAGACCAATAATATGCACTGTTGTTGCCATTTTCTTCATACTGTTGCTTAAAGAATAGGGATGATTTTCACAGTAATAGAGATAATAGCCAGACATCTGCGAATCACTTATCATATAAATTGTGTCACACCAGGTGACACCAAAATTATGCTATCTACTCCTAGCTAGAATAAAAGGTAGTTGAATAAGAAAAGAAATCAGGCCGGGAGTGGTGGCACACACCTTTAATCCCAGCACTCAGGAGGCAGAGGCAGGCAGATTTCTGAGTCTGAGGCCAGCCTAGTTTACAAAGTGAGTTCCAGGACAGCCAGAGCTATACAGAGAAACCCTGTCTCAAAAAACAAAAACAAACAAACAAACAAACAAAAATAATCAGAATGATGTCTCTCTTCCTCCCATTAGTGACTCACTGGAGGAGCCCATGCTTTCTGCCTCCGCATCTCCAAATTCTTCCAGGCATCTAGTTCATAAAAAAGAATTTCTCTTGGGACACAAAAATGTAATGATTGCAAGTCATGACTGTCAGATGGATGCCTTTTATTTCTTTTGCTAGTGAATCCAATAACAGAAGATTACTTTATTTGTCAGATGACTGATGCAGGTACATGTGTTTCTACCACATAATATGGACAGGAATTTTCCAACTATATTTAAGATGATATCATATAGTATGTCATAATATATAGAGGATGTCACTGTAGTATGTCATAATATTTGCAAACTCACATTTAACTATTAGTTGACATTTTCAGCAAATGTAATGACAGGAAAGATGTCAAATGATATGATATGGATCTAGAATATTCCACCAGGAATATCAAATCTAACAGATTTAGAGACATGTGGCATAAGAATGAGGCACGTAGCTTTGGAGTGGTTGAACAGATAATAATAACAGTTCCAACCATGAAGGATATCATATCACTATCTTTACCTTGATCTCAAGATTGATGCTTCTGAGTACCATGATTAGAGACACTCCTGTAAGGAACAACGACTTCTCTATACTTTAATCCTGTAGTCTAGTACCTTATATAAACTTTCTCTCCTCTGTGTTACTCCATCGTAGCCCTGGTTGTCCTGGAACTCACTCTGTAGACCAGGTTGGACTCGAACTCAGAAATTCCCTGCCTCTGCTTCCCAAGTGCTGTGCGCTACCACTGCCTGGCACTACTGTTCTATTATTTTATGTCTCCAAAAACATTCACTATTTCATCTTTAAATGTTATTTGTTATTGCTATTACCATTAGGCAGAGCAGAAAAAAATATTTCTTTCTTTCTTTCTTTCTTTCTTTCTTTCTTTCTTTCTTTCTTTCTTTCTTTCTTTCTTTCTCTCTCTCTCTCTCTCTCTCTCTCTCTCTCTCTTTCTTTCTTTCTTTCTTTCTTTCTTTCTTTCCTTCATTCTTTTTCTAAAGAGAAAGTAGGAGATGGAGTGGAAGTGATGGCTCAGAGATAGGAGCATTGGCTGGTCTTTCAATGGAACCTGATTAGATTCCCAACATCCATAGGTTGACCCCAGCATTTGTAATGCCAGTCCCAGGTTACCGAAAATGCTCTTCAGGACTCTGCAGGGATAGACTCACATGTGGTGCATAGAAACATGGGCAGGCAAAACAACTCTATACACTTAGAATTTTTTTCTTAAAGAGAGAAATATAATTTTGTTTGTTACCTTTTTTATTTCTGAGCTTCTAAGCAAAAGCTGAACTATACATGATCTGAAACACAGGGTGCTCTTATAGATCATAAAATACATAAAATAGATTATTTTATAGAAAAAAAAAGTGCCTTGGAGAGTTTATACATATGCTTTGAAATGTGATGGAACTTGATTGGGATGGGGGAGGGGAGCACCGCCTGAAAAGCTGGGAGAATTTCTAAGATAATTGAATTCAATACAGTGAGGAGGACATTAGAGGAAACCTTGGGGATGATTACTTGCAACATTTTATTTTTTTGGTGTGTGTGTTTGTCTATACATGAAGACATGTGTGCTTTATGTTATAATATGATCATTAGCAAATTTAAATGCAAGGATCTGGTGTTAACTGCCTTAAAAAAATTTACAACATGTTGAATATTTTTTTTAAATGTTATTGATTCTTTGGAGGATATTCATAAACTATTCAATCATAATCTATATTTCACACCAAAATTTACTATGTGAAAATTAATAAATTCATTGTAAAATCAAGTTATATGATAAAATTAAAAATGATTGATTATCATGAACATATCTTGGGGCACAGTACCAGGTATCGACTGTCTTTGCTGACCTCTTCGTTTTTATGATGAAACTTTTATTTATCTGTCACAGCACTGTTATAAAAGCACCAGACTAAATAAATTTGTATCTACTGAATCAAAGACATATTAAGCATTTAGTAGAGTTTAGTTTTTACCATTTCTAAAAGTTCGAACAAACAATCCCATTGGCAACACAACCTCAAAACTTGCAGTAGTTTTAAATTCCATTTTCATAAAATATTACTTATCTTAAATGTAATGAAAGTTAGAGATGATCAAATTTGAATATAACTACTCTTCCTCAGATATGAAATAGTTCTTCATTATGCTGGCTATCGAATAAATTATTTTTGTCTTTACTTGACAAAAATACATTATTTTTGTTACATTTCCATTAATGAAATCATATATTTTGACACTCATTTAACGAAGGCATAGATGAAGGATGTTTTTGCAAGTCACTTTATAAAGAATCACATGCTTTACTCTCTGTCCTATAAATAAACAGAGATAAGTCCAAGGTCTTATATTGCTTTTGTGGGATGAGTAAAGCAAAATATATCATAAAACAGCTGTGTGACAACTTGACTGATTTTCTAGTTATTATGACTTACAAAAGTGAAAGATAAAAATAAGACAAATCAAATTTGTCTTTTTTTTTTTTTTTTGGAACACCAGATTTCTAACAGAGTCAGACAGTAAACTGTTGACTGAATTTATAGGGAGAGACATGATCTAACCCTGTTTTCCCAGCTCTTTCCTGCATCATTAATTCCATAGGTCATTTCTTTAATGCACGCTTAGGTCTAAATCCAAAATAATTTGTAAAGTACCATTAGATCGAATTTCCATCATCTTAATGATTATAATTAAAAAAAATTTTCAATCCAAAATATAAACTCCAGTGTGTTACACCACAGGAAGGGTTATAGCATGGAGAAAGAGTTCTCTAAATGGTGGAAGTAGAGTAGATACTTATAAGAAACTCTTCAAAAATTTACAGTTAAAACACACTCAAGGACTTTGTTTATATACATCACAATATTTTAAAATAATTGTGAGATTATATATATATATATATATATATATCTCCAAGAGAAAAATGTTTGTCTCTATTTATCGCCCAGTGGATATAGTAGCTTTGAGTGCAGACAAATTTAGCCAAAGACTTTATTTTTTATGGCTTCTGTTCTTTCACTTACAATTTGGATCACTTCCTAATATTTATAGGGATCTTATCTATATTTTTCTTCAATGCATTTTTCACCTCCGTATTCCTTAAGCTATAAATTAATGGGTTTAGCATGGGGATCACCACAACATAAAAAACAGCAGCAAACTTGTCTGTATTTAGGGAATGGCTAGATTCAGGCTGTAAGTACATGAAAATGATCGTCCCATAGTATATGGCAATAGNCTAATATTTATAGGGATCTTATCTATATTTTTCTTCAATGCATTTTTCACCTCCGTATTCCTTAAGCTATAAATTAATGGGTTTAGCATGGGGATCACCACAACATAAAAAACAGCAGCAAACTTGTCTGTATTTAGGGAATGGCTAGATTCAGGCTGTAAGTACATGAAAATGATCGTCCCATAGTATATGGCAATAGAAGACAAGTGAGAAGCACAGGTGGAGAAGACTTTCTGCCTCCCTTCCCCTGAGTGCTTCTTTAGAATTGCAGACACGATGAATAGGTAGGAGATGAGGACAATAAGGAGAGAACAGCACACATTGAACCCAGCCATGCTCAGCAGCATCAGTTCTTTGACTTGAGTATTGGAGCAAGCTAGAGCCATGAGAGGAATGTCTTCACAGAAGAACTGGTTCACTAGGTTGGAGTCACAAAAAGACAAAACGAATGTGGTCACTGTCTGAATAAGTGCTGTGACAAATGCATAACTGTACGTGGTAATGGCTATCTGAATGCAGAGTCTCCTCGGCATGAGAATGACATAGAGCAAAGGGTTACAGATGGCCACATACCTATCATAGGCCATTACAGACAGCAGGAAGACTTCGCACACAGAAAATGTAGTGAAGAAACACACTTGAGCTGCACATCCGTAGAATGATATACTTTTAATCTCACGCAAAAAATTCACCAGCGCGTTTGGCGTGACACAAGAGGTATAACAAAAATCAACAAAAGCCAGATGGCTGAGAAAAAAATACATAGGGGACTGGAGCTGTGGACTGATTTGTATTAACACAACCAATCCTAGGTTACTCATGACACTAAACAAGTAGATGATTAGAAGGATTACAAAGAGAATGACCTGAAGTTCAGGATCTTCTGTAAGACCCAAGAGGATGAACTCTGTCACCTCTGAATGGTTGCTTTTGGCCATTCAGTACAAGTAAAGAGTTTGATGATCAGCCCCTTCAAAGGAAACCTTCTGAGTGATCTTGATTCTGTAAGAAACAATCCAAGTTCATATTAAAAGACAATAATTAAATATATTATCTTTCCTCAACAGAGAACTCTGGTTTGCACTCTGTGTGTAGGGTTTTACTTGCATGGTAATTGTGAAATGGACTAAGAAAGGTGACATGTTCTTCAGGAAGTAAAGCATAAGTACAAATCTGCACTTACCTGAAATAAGCCTGTATTAACATTTATAAATTAAACTGGAAAAAGCAAACTTATTAGGAAATTACAGTTACACAGTTTGAAGATAATTCCTTAAATATGTTGTGCATAAAAATACTTACTATTAAGAAATAGTGGTGTATAAAGAAGGCCTCAAACAATACATTAAACACATATATCTCTAGGCTTTGAGGTTAGGAACATTTACTGAATTTCTTGTTTTTTATATCTAAGTGTTCCGAATTTCCTTTTTCTATCTGAGGTATTTATGAATTTCAAAAAAAGAGAAAAATAACAATACTAGTTTGAAAATCACATACCCAATCTCCATAGATACACACACACATACACACACACAGGAATATGTATGAATAGTTTTTCCATTATAGATAAATAATATGACAGTAATACTTTTAGTAATATAAAATTCAGTAATATTAATTTATCTTATACCTTCAAACATTCAGTATCAGAAGGAAGAAAGTCAATAATTTTGGAGGCTCATTCTTCTAGATTGCTCTCTGGTTAATGGAAAGATGACAGAATAAAATTCTTCCTTTAACCACAATTGAGGAGGTGTTGTTTTCATTTATATTATTCTCAGCATCATCTCAGTCTTCTCATCAGCCTTCTAGATTGATATTTCATATAGTATGTATATATTAGTGATAGTATCTGAAATGTTTAGAAGGAAAAAATATGTGACCCTTTTGCCAACAATCAAACCCAATAATACTACCTTTAATCTCCATCTATAATTGAGGGAAAAAAGCACTGGTTTCTGGAAAGGTCTATAGCTTTAAGTGTATGGAGTTTCTGGATAACAGAGGAAATGATGACCTGGGATGATAACTGAAAAGTTTCTAGAAGGCTCAGCACCATTTAGAAAAATCAGAGACTGATGACTTATTTTATCAGGATATGCTAAAGGTTTGTACCCATTGCTTCGAGAGCTGAAGAACCCCTAATACTTCCAACAGCTGATTGGTGAACCTTTGATTGTTTAATGCCCTTGCAGATTTTTGGGTCAATACACACACACACACACACACACACACACACACACACACACACACACACAAACATAACCACTTACATATTTTAAGATTACACACCTACTTACCCTCACCCATAGCCACACACACATATTGTAGATTAACATACACACACACACACACACACACACACACACACACACACACACATATTGTAGGTTTAAAGCATCTATATGATAGACAATCATGTATCTCCCACTAGGATAAAAGTTGAACATAAACTTGTAAAGATATCACTAAGTTAGAAGCCTCTTTTTTTCTTTTCAATTTCTTAATAACTTGTTTATTTATTTATTTATTTATTTATTTATTTACCTTTTGTGGTTTGAAATTATAATGGAATTACAATATTTCATCTTTCCATTTCTTTTCTCTAAACCTTTCTATGTACTTCCTTCTCTTTCACATATTTATGTGCTTTTATCACTGACTGTTATTGCATGTCATTATCAATGTACATATATATATGTATATATATACATATATATGTTTATACATATATATATATATATATATGTGTGTGTGTGTGTGTGTGTGTGTGTGTGTGTGTGTGTGTGTGTATGTATGTGTGTGTGTGTATTCCTAGATATAATCTGCTTAGTATGTATAATTTTATCTGTTTGTATTTTTTAAGGACTAAATTAATTGCAACACTCTCTTTGCCAGTGAGAGACAACTATGATCTAGATTTTGTGGTTTTATATTTTCTATATAATATCTATCAGTCATTATATTGTTTATATTTGTCAGTGTATATGAACAAATTTATATAATAAAATCATTTGTTCTGAAAAAGATGAAGCAAATATCACTTTATGTGCTTAACTATCATTCATCAATATTTTAATTGTAAAAACCTAAATTTGTGCTTGGTAAATTATAGTGCTGTTTTTCATAAATGTAGTAAATTATTGCTTTGGAATCTTGGGATGTCTCATAGCAAGTTTCTTCCCTCTGAAGGGTCTGTTTCTATTGATGATCATCACTGTACTCTACGATTCATTCACATATATAAAAATCATTAAATACTTGTCATATCTTCAACATTTTGCTCTTTTTTCTTTAACTAGTAAATATGAGACCATCCAAACAAGTGCAATCTTCAGATAGTTTTTCTTATACTGTGATATTCTATGTCTGTTTATTGCAAGCAATCTTCAGTGCATTCAGGAAAAATGGTCATATAACTCACACATACACCCCCCCATACACACAATAAATGGGATATCATTTGAGATGTAGATAAGATGTAGATGAAAAGAATGATGGAAGGTAAGAGATAATAGGGAGATAGATGATAGATAGATAGATAGATAGATAGATAGATAGATGACAGGTTCATTCTTGCAAACGCTAACTATCCAGATACTTTCCAGATAATTATTACTGCCTTATCCTACTCCAGCCAATAAAATCAGAACACTTATACAGAACTAAAGAATACAATTAATATCAAGACTGATAGTTATTTTGTAAAAAGTGGAAAAATAAAGATAGTTGCATATGTAGCAGAGGATGGCCTAGTCAGCCATCAGTGGGAGGAGAGGCCCTTGGTCTTGTGAAGATCATATGCCCCAAAACAGGGGAATGCCAGGGCCAGGAAGCAGGAGTGGGTGAGTTGTGGAGCAGGGCAGGGGGAGGGTATAGGGGTCTTTAGGAATAGTCTTTGAAATGTAAATGAAGAAAATATCTATTAAAGAAAAAGGAAGATAAATAAGAGTCACTCAGAGAACATCACTTAACACCAACCTGAAGGAAGAGGAAGGAGATTAGTCTTTTACTATGTAGAAGTAAACATGTCCGCAGTGTTTACAGAGTGTTAAGTTTCACAGATATTGGTAGCTACATTTGACTTTGAATTTCCCTCTTCAGAATCTCCTATGTGCTAAAATAAAAAATAACCTTTTTTTTTTTTTTTTGGTAGGGGGGGGGCTGTGTGTTCTAGGTCTAAGAGGTTGTCAGTACACAAACTTTAGGCTTTGACAGTTGATATTTGAAAAAGTCACTATTCCTCAATTCTGGTAGAGGCCCTGGCTTCCAAATGATAGCACAAATTAAAAAAAAAAAAAAAAAAAAAAAAAAAAAAAAAAAAAAAAAAAAAAAAAAAAAACAAAAAACAAAAAAACAAAAAAACAAACAAACAAAAAAAAACAACTGCTTTCTCTGTCAATTCAGTGTTATCACATATTCAATATAAATGCTGGGAAATGAAAGAAATATAAGACTGTTTTGTATAATGTAGTTCTCTCAGTTTTAAAGCTGTATCTAACCCCTCTTCACTAGAATAATCACAGAAGACTCACATCATAATTTAGACACATAGAGGAATGTTCATTAATTTCTCAGTCCAATCACTCTGTTGATTTCAAACCCTACAAATTCTTGTGAGTAAAATATTAAGATAAAGTGCTAAATATCATTAACATATCTCATATTTAAGTAAGACTAAAAGAGGAAACAATTTTGCTGTTTATTTGAAAATAAAATATGTAATTGCAAAATTCAATTTAATAATTCCAGCATATTCGTATATATCAGCCTTTGAAATTACTATTGATATTTTGATATGCAACATCTTGATTAACTTTTAAAGGTTATGATAATTAATTTTAGAAATTACTTATATCTTATCGTTCTATGGACTTACCACCTGCTGAATAATTCAAAAGAATACCTGATGCAGTTCTGATCCAGAACAACAAACAAGTTAGCAAGTCAATAAGGAAAGGCTCCAAATCCAGTTCTTCCAGTTGTGTTGTCCCCTCTTAACACAGAGCCTGTATCTCACAGCATGTCTGCAAGACTTGAGAATCTGTAGAAAATATAAGTACATATAAAGGTTCATTAAAACTCTGAAGGGAATTGCAGTAGCATTAACTATGATTTGTGAGGAAAAGGGTATTTATTTTTCAATAGACAATAATTTGTCTTCTGAGAATACAGTTCCTGACTAGGTATTATTCCCTTGGAGAGACTGAAATTTTAGGCACATAGTACCATGTTTTTGTGTTACTTAAGCTGTCCATTGTGAGCTGGGTATTTTCTGACTCATAGAGGTTCAGAGTTGTACACACAGAAGCACACCACTGCTCAGTGACACTGGTCTTGGATCTGTCCTGAAGGCATGATCTGACTCAAATTTTCAATTTCTATGGCATAAGTTTTTCTTATAGGAAAACAAAAAACAAAATACTTTAGCCTAAAAGGAAGATATTGTCACACATTATGTATGTGCTGCCAAGAGAGACTAGCAGTATTAATGTTAGAGATGAGAAGTTTACTGTTGTAAAAATTAGATCTCTCTGTCTCTTTCTGTCTCTGTCTCTGTCTCTGTCTCTGTCTCTCTCTCTCTCTCTCTCTCTCTCTCTCTCTCTCCCTGCAAATGTTGAACATGTTTGCTGTAGCTCATTAGAAAAGATAAAAAGATTCCTGTTGCATCAGCTCAGAGGATTTAACTGTGACTTCACTGTTTGTGTAGTAACTAAGTTCATTTGGTTCCTTATACATGCTCCTGGGACTATTCAATGCAAAGGAAAATAGAGTGAGTTAAGAGTTCATGCTGACAGTTGTTAGTAACTGATTCACTGTCTTCAGGATTCTTACATTTCCTGTCAGTATTCATGAAAATGTACTACACTCATTTCTTATTTGAAATATGGGGAAACACTTCATCACTTTAAATTACTTTTTGGTTTTGGTGATAGAAGAGGAATACTGATAGGGACATGGTTCTCTCTTTCACAAAGCTACATTACATTTGTCATTATATTTATGCCTTACTCAATGAGAAAAAATAATTCTTGCTACTGGCTACATGGCCTATATTATTCTAACTATTGTGAGCACATCTGATTAGCATATGATATTTTTCTTTAGGGATTGTATCCTCAAACTATATTTTTTAAACATAGAATGAGAAAAATATAATGTGTGCAGAGTCATATTAAAACATTTTAGAGAGGCCCCTTGGTCTTGCAAACTTTATATGCCCCAGTACAGGGGAACACCAGGGCCAAGAAGTAGGAGTGGGTGGATGGGGAGCAGGGTGGAGGGAGGGTATAGGAGACTTTCAGGATAGCATTTGAAATGTCAATGAAGAAAATACCTAATAAAAATTGGAAAAAGTTAAAAAAAATTTTAAAGGGTTACTTTGTAAAGGCTAATCAAGACACATAAAACAATATCTAATCATATCTAATCTTTTACATGAATGTAATTAAAATATAGTAGTACTGTCATTAATAAGCAAAAAAATTTAAATTAATAATGACAAGACAGTTTTAGGGTTTCATGTTTTTTTTCAAGAAATTAGAAAAAGAAGAAAAATTAAGGGTATTACTTTTCAGCTGGAATATTACTAGTGTAAAGTAAGAGTACTGAAGTGAGGGGAGAAACAGTTGAGCATTTCTTTGAGTTCTACCAGTCACCTTAGAAATATTAATAGTTATGAAGAAAAGAATACAAAAGTGATATCATCAGGGGCTTGGAAAAGGGCTCATTAAAGCCAGAAAGGGAGTTAAATACATAATATGGTGGAAAAGGGACAAGGGGTTAATAAGTGTTGCAGGATATGTGATTATATTGTGAACCCCAATACTGTGTTATTTACTGAAAATCAATAAATTAAAAAATAAAAAACACTGTTTCTTGTTGTGTTGTGACTCACCTTTAGCATATATTTTAATACCTCTAGCTGGAATGTTTACATGCCCTTAGTACATACTTTTTTTTTTTTTTTTTTTTTTTTTTTTTAGTTTTCTAGATGTATTTATTTTTATTTAAACAATTTTATTAGATATTTTCTTCATTTACAATTCAAATGCTATCCCAGAAGTCCCTGATACCCTCCCTCCACCCTACTCTTCATTCCCCCAACTCACGCTTCTTGGCCCTGGTATTACCCTGAATTGGGTCATATAATCTTTGCAAGACCAAGGGCCTCTCCTCCCAATGGTTGCCGATTAGGCCATCTCCTGCTATATATTCAGCTAGAGACAGGAGGTCAGGGGGTACTGGTTATTTCATATTGCTGTTCCTCCTATAGGGTTACAGACCCTTTCAGCTCCTTGGGTACTTTCTCTAGCTCCAAGATTGGGGGCCATGTGTTCCATTCAATAGATGACTCTGAGCATCCACTTCTGTATTTGCTAGGCACTGGCATAGCCTCACAATGGTCAGCTATATCAGGGTCCTGTTAGCAAAATCTTGCTGGCATATGCAATTTTGTCTGCATTTGGTGGTTGATTATGGTATTGATCCTGGGAAGGGGCAGTCTCTGCATGGTCCTTCCTTCTGTCACAACTCCCAACTTTGTCTCTGTAACTCCTTACATGGGTATTTTGTTCCCCATTCTAAAGAGGGAGGAAGTATTCTCACTGTGGTATTCCTTCTTCTTGAATTTCATATTTTTTTTGCAAATTGTATCTTGGATATTCCAAGTTTCTAGACTAATATATATTTATCAGTGAGTGCATATAATGTAAGTTCTTTTGTGATTGGGTTACCTAACTCAGGATGATATCCTCCAGATACATCCATTTGCCTAGAAATTTCATAAATTCATTGTTTTTAATAGCTGAGTAGCAATCCATTGTGTACCATTGTATATCTACCATATTTTCGGTATCCATTCCTCTGTTGAGGGACATCTGGGTGCTTTCCAGCTTCTGACTAGTATAAATAAGGCTGCTATGAACATAATGGAGCATGTGTTCTTATTACCAGTTGGAACATCTTCTGGATATATGCCCAGGAGAGGAATTACTGGATCCCCCAGTAGTACTATGACCAATTTTTCTGAGGAACTGCCAGACTGACTTCCAGAGTGGTTCTATAAGCTTGCAGTCCCACCAGAAATGGAGGAATGTTCCTCTTTCTATACATCCTTGCCAGCTTCTGCTGTCACCTGAATTTTTGATCTTAGCCATTCTGACTGGTGTGAGGTGGAATCTCAGGGTTGTTTTGATTTGCATTTCCCTGATGATTAAGACTGTTGAACATTTTTTTCAGGTGCTTCTCAGCCATTCTGTATTCCTCAGTTGAAAATTCGTTCTTTAGCTCTGTATCCCATTTTTAATTGCTTTTTTATTTATTTGTTTTATTTTTTGGAGTCTAGCTTCTTGAGTTCTTTGTACATATTGGATATTAGTCATCTATTGGTTTTACGATTGGTAAAAATCCCTTCCCAATCTGTAGGTGGCCTTTTTGTCTTATTGACAGTGTCTTTAGCCTTACAGAAGCTTTGTAATTTTATGAGGTCCCATTGGTTGATTCTCAATCTTACAACACAAGCCATTGGTGTTCTGTTCAGGAATTTTTCCCCAGTGCCCATATCTTTGAGGCTTTTCCCCACTTTCTCATCTATAAGTTTTAGTGTCTCTTATTTTATGTGGAGTTCCTCGATCCACTTAGACTTGAGCTTAGTACAAGGTGATAAGAATTGATCAATTCACATTCTTCTACATGATAATCACTGGTTGAGCCAGCACCATTTGTTGAAAATGCTGTATTCCTTCCACTGGATGGTTTTAGCTCCTTTGTCAAAGATCAAGTGACCAGAGGTGAGTGGGGTCATTTCTGGGTCTTCAATTCTATTCCATTGGTCTACCTGTCTGTTGCTGTACCAGTACCATGCAGTTTTTATCACAATTGCTCTGTAGTACAGCTTGAGGTCAGGCATGGTGATTCCCCCAGAGGTTCTTTTATTGTTGAGAATAGTTTTTGCTATCCTAGGTTTTTTGTTATTCCAGATGAATTTGAAAATTGCTCTTTCTAACCCTGTGAAGAATTGAGTTGGAATTTTGATAGGGATTGCATTGAATCTGTAGATTGCTTTTGGCAGGATAGTCATTTTGACTATATTAATCCTGCCAATCCATGAGCAAGGGAGATCTTTCCATCTTCTGATATCTTCTCTGATTTTTTTTCCTCAGAGACTTGAAGTTCTTATTATACAGATCCTTCACTTCCTTAGTTAGAATCACACCAAGATATTTTATATTATTTGTGACTGTTGTAAGGCTCTTGTTTCCCTAATTTCTTTCTCAGCCTGTTTATCCTTTTTGTAAAGAAAGGCCTCTCATTTGTTTGAGTTAATTTTATATCCAGCTACTGCACTGAAGCTGTTTATCAGGTTTAGGAGTTCTCTGGTGGAATTTTTAGGGTCACGTATATATACTATCATACCATCTGCAAATAGTGATATTTTGATTTCTTCCTTTCCAATTTGTATCCCCTTGATCTCCTTTTGTTGTCTAATTGCTCTGGCTAGGACTTCAAGTACTATATTGAATAGGTAGGGAGAAAGTAGACAGCCTTCTCTAGTGGGATTGATTCAATTTTCTCTCCTGGCTGAGGATGAAGCCTGGAAGGGACCCTATCCAAGAAGCTGAGTTCCTGAGTTCCTGGCTGTGCTAGGGGTCCTGTGGAGTGGAGAGTCCTCTGGGGACCTTGGCACCCTCTGTGGGGTTCATGTGGAACATAATGGGGCTGGCCCCAACAGGAACAAATCCCAGCCTCTGTTTTGGCAGGGTTTCTTTGTCCCTGTTCCTGAAGTCACAAGACCCTCTGGGATTTTTGAACTAATGTTACATTCCACTCATCCATGATCCTGAGGTCCTGGATGTGCTAGTGGTCCTTCAGTGTGGAGAATCCTCTGGGGACATTGGCACCCTCCACCAGGTTCCTAGTATATACTTTTAATCCCAAACAATTAAGGTAAAGTTAGTTTGAGAAGAAAACAACCATGTTTGAAAGTGATGTGTCTTTGAATGTGAGACAAAGTGATGAGTCAGAGAAACATTTGACAGAATAAGATATGCCCAAATCTCAGGAGAACACAGAGGAACAGGAATCTACTTAAGGCAGTGCACTGAAAGAGGAAGAAAAGAGGGGACAGTTTTATCAGACTAGTTTTACAGATGGTTTGCAGAGAGAACAAGCTAAAAATAGATGAAGACAGATCAAAACGGATAATGAGAAGGAGCCAGAAGATTAAAAGAGACTGGCAGAGTTAGTTCGAGGATAAGCAGGGTAATTTTGGAAAAGTTGAAAGAAGCCAGATTGAATCAGTCAGCTTGGGGACAAGTTTGAGCCAGAAGAACTAAGTTGAACCAGCCAGGTAGAGATCAGAAAGAACTAGGAAGGGGTGAGCTTATCCAGCAGTAAGTCTCAGAAGCTGAATACATTTAAGGCTATAATACATATAAGATTATATAGAGACTAGAAGCTTTCATTACTAGGCCTAAGTTAGCAGATGGAGGCAGTACACCTCAGAGATGACAATTTCAACAGGCATATAAAAGTTTAGGAAATGAGAAAAGGGGTTGTGTTTAAGAATGATGATGGAGTTAATATAGAGGAAGGAGGTAAGCAGGTAAAACAACAATAGCATGTCTGAAAAAAAAATCACATATCATCAACTATTTAGTTAAAAATACTATTATACGTGCTTTAATAGTACAACTGGACTGAAAATCAAGAGCCAAAGATCACTTAACTAAGACATGAGAATCTCTTTCAGTTATTGGATAGGACTAAGAGACTCCCCAAACAAACAAACATTTACTATTGCCCTTTGTTGCTCCTGAGAGGCTAAAAGTAAGTCTCTGTTGCTGGTGACATTATGCATGTCAGAAATAAAACCCAAGGAGCCTTGAGGTGAAACTGAGCAGAATGTCCTCTGTCCAAGGACAAGTTTCATAGAACCAGAAGGCACTAGAAAAGGTCCCAAAGGAGGGAGATAACCAATAGTCCCACTCAACTACAATGCTTATGAGCCACACCAATGAGCAGCTTGGCAAACAACCCTAAGGGTGCAATAAAGGAGTACAGTCTCAATGGATGCAGCTACAAAATTCTCCTGCACCTGAACATCAGGGAACTCTGGAGAAGAGGAAAAGAAGGCAAAGAAAGATTGTAAGAGCCAGAGGATCAGGAAGTTTGCTATGAGATCATGTCTACAAATAACAGTAGAAAATATAACCATAGACTCTCACAAGCATTACTTCCTAAATGTGAGCTGGATAAGGATTTTAGCAATGAACATTCCAATCTAAATGGAGAAAATCCTGTGAGGTCTCAACCATGTGGAATGAACTATAGGCAGAAGAGGTGGTCTTTCCTAGAGAAGAGCACACTGTTATTATTCAGGGTACACAGTCATCCCTGAAAACAGACAGACAAGTAACATTATATGGTCTAAGCAGGTGATATTTACAAACATGTTTCTATACATTCATATATTCAATAACAATTAGTGAAAAAAGATGATATAGATTTGAAGAAGTGCTTGGAAGGATATGAGGAATGGTTTCAATAGAGCAAAGGGTAGGGAGAAATGTTGCAATTATATTAAAACCTCAAAAATATAATTAAAAAACAAAAAGGAAAAGATTTCCAATTTAAATATTTTTTTCTTTCAGCAAATGAGACTTTGCTATAGAGTCTTATTACCCACAGATTTTTTTTTCCATTGTTGTTGTATGTTTCCCATTCTCAAAATGAAAGAACAGGTTTCAAATTATTATAGCTACTTTTATATATGAAATCACATCTTACGTTGAAAACCTCTCTACATAGGAAAAATGTTTTTCTGTAAGTTCATATAATGTACTCATAAGTAGATATGTTATTAGTCCATATAATATATTACATATAATATGTCAATAGTCTTTTACTGGAAAAAGATAGAACACACATAGTCCATCAAGTAATTTTTTTTAATTTCATGAAATAAACATTTGGTTTTTACTGACAATTAATTTCTTCAAGGCATCCTTCACTTCCTTGTTCCTTAGGCTGTAGATCAAGGGATTCAACATGGGGATGATCACTGTGTAGAAGACAGAAGCCATTTTGTCTGTGTCTAGAGAGTGATTAGAACTGGGCTGCAAGTACATAAAGATGAGGGTTCCATAGAAAATGGTCACTGCTAGCATGTGGGAACCACATGTGGAGAAAGCTTTGCGTCTACCCTCCGCAGAACGCATCCTTAGGATGGCAGAAATAATGAATGTGTAGGAAATAAAAACAATGAGAAGAGAAGAAATGAACATGATGCCAGCGCAGACAAAGATCCATAGCTGTTTGGAGTGAGTGTCTGAGCAAGTTAGCCTGAGGAGAGGCATGTCATCACAGTAGAAGTGATTGATGGCATTGGAGTGACAATAACAGAGGTGAAAGGTGAGGATGGCATGAAACAGTGCTACCAGGAAGCTGTAGCTATAGGGGGCAGCTACAAGCTGAAAGCAAATTCCTGGGGACATTAGGACCATATAGAGTAGAGGGTTACAAATGGCCACATACCTGTCATAGGCCATGGAAGCCAGGAGTAAGCACTCAGCTGTCATGAAGGCTAGGAAACAGCCTAACTGAGCAGCACATGCATTGAAGGATATCATATTTTGTTTGTACAAGAAATTCCCAAGCATCTTGGGTGTGATGACAGACGAGTAGCAGAAATCCACAAAAGCCAGGTTGCTGAGGAAGAAGTACATGGGGGTGTGGAGTCTGGAATCTGTTCTAATGACCAGGATCAGTCCCAGGTTGCCAAGTGTTGTGAAGAGGTAGATGGATAAGAATACCACAAAGAGAGGCATCTTCAGCTCCTCGCGATCTGTGAGACCCACAAGAATGAACTCTGTCACCTGGGTGCAGTTTATATGAGCCATGAATCTTCATGAAATCTATGCAGAAATCAGTAGAAAAAATCTTAATCAACATTTTGACAAGAACATTTTAGCTTAATGTAGTGAAACACATTACATTGTTAACATGAACAGTGTTGAATTTTAAATTGATTAGCTTTTTAAAAGCCAGAGCAATAGATGATTATGAGGAGATTATTTTCCAGGTAACATTTCTCTCCCTTCAAACTGATAGCAGGATAGGAACCAGTCCACTGGTTCAGTCTTTTTCTAAGGTTTCCATTGATTATTTACCACTAAAAAAGCATTAGTTTTTTTTAAATATTGAAAACAAATATTTATCAGAAAATATTGGCATACATATAATAAAAAGGATTTTATTCCAAAAGCATCACTATATTTATGCAACATAAAGAACATTTTGTTTCCATAAAAAGATACAGAATTCTTTTATTTGTTATTGACTGCCATTCCAACACCAGTAGGATCTGTGTGACAAGTTCCAGAGACTGAGGCAGTAGACTTCAAAATAAGGAGGCCTCCTGGAACTGGTTGTGGACTTCTTGGCCAGCGAAAAATTATTGAGCCCTAGTTCTCTTGGCAACTTACTGTTTTATGTTTCCTCTTACTTTTTCTATTTACAAGATGTTCCTGATGGCCTAGGCTAAGATCTTAAGCGACTATTATGGGTACAAAGCCATCTTTTGAGACAGAGTCACTAACCATGACCTTATCTCCAGGAAAACCAGTGCTTCACTTTACAAATCCTGTATAAGATAGTATTGATAAATATAACCTTTCCCAACAATAACATTTTATATGGCTGCACGTATATTATCAGAAGTAGGTTTTGGTATATTGTTTAAGAAGACTTTAAATAAAAAGAATAAACACAGTTTAAATTTATTCTTTGAAGATTTACAGAAAAGCAAGACCTAGATGTTAAGCAGTGATTGATCATAAAAATTCATTAGCTTGTTCTTAGAAATTTGCCACTACCCTTAGATGATATTTGTATATTGATATACCAAATGATAATAATAATATCTGCTCTACCTGTCTGCTTCATTGAATACACCTTTTTGAAGTTGTAATACTTGCATAATTTTGTATCTTGCTGTGCCAGCCAAATGATTATTGCTATGTCCATTCTATTTCACAGCTTCAATGAACACAGATTTTTGGAGTTATAACACCTGTTTCTTTATGTATTAAAACCCTTGCTTGGGAGCTGCAAAATACACTCAGATTCAAACTGCCTCTGTGTTTGTTTCTGTTTGTCACTGCTGAATTCTTAACCACCTAGCCTGGAGAACCCACATCCCAGGGACCTCCATATCCAGCTTCGGTGGTCCATGGCAATCTACTATATACCACAGAGAAATTGTGATAGCTAACTACATGTTGGGAATCAAAAAGATCCTATGCTTTCTAAGAGGACCTGATCCCATAAAGGAAACTTGCATTCTGTGTTCTTGTCCTTGTACAGAAGCAAAATTGGCAGGCCCAGTCTGGGTCTATAGTCACTGCCTGCATAAAGGTTGCCCTTTTTCTGAAATTGGCTCTTCTCTGTGTTGTAGTTAACAGTCCTAACTTCACACTGTCTGAGCATCCTGTGTTTTTTTTGGAATTTGTCTAATTTCGCTCTCTACTGATGTTGGCCGATTCCTCCTTCTGTAGATAGATCATAGGATGCTGTTTTTTAATAAACTTGCTTAGAGTAAGTCATCAGCTGATACAGGACCCTCTGGTCCCAGCTATTGTATTGTGCCTCAATCCTTGATCTTCACACTGGATACCTTACTGTTCAGAGCCCTTAATCTGTGGGTTTCAGTCACTTACATGTTTGTAATTGTCTTAATAATACATGTGGATAACATGATATTAGATACTATAATATGCTGTTGTAAAATACCCATTATACAAATGAAATAGAAGATTCTCAAAATGTTTCAGTATGTGACATAAGTTTTGAATTCAAAGCTGGATTTCCAAGGCATCTCATAATTCTATATGGCCTCACCTTTCCCCTCAGCAGAGCTCATCCTAAAGAGGACAGAAACGATGTACACACAGAATAAAAGGATAGTTAGAAGGACGAATCTAAGTGTGGTAGTTCAGGCTTGTAATCCCAGAATTTAAGAGGTGAAGGCAGCAGGAGACAGGCATTCAAATTCACCCTCATTTGTATATAGAAAGGCAAAGGGTTATCTCTCAACACCACACACACACACACACATTAGAGGGGGAGGGAGAGAGGGAGAGAGGAAAAGGAAGAGGGAGAAGGAGAGGGAGAAAGGAAGAAAAGGAAAGAAGGAAGAAAAGGAAGGAAGGAAGAAAAGGAAGGAAGGAAGAAAAGGAAGGAAGGAAGGAAGGAAGGAAGGAAGGAAGGAAGGAAGGAAGGAAGGAAGGAAGGAAGGAAAGAAAATGTTGAAGTTTTGTCTTTTACTGTTTATTTTAATGCTAAATTTCCAAGGTGGGGAGTGGGGGGCAAGATTTGGAATCTGCATGTTGCCACTGTGATTCCCCCCCACCCCCAGTTAGTTCTGATTGGTGAATAAAGCTGTCAGCAGCCAATAAGTGGGCAGAAGATATATAGGTGGGGTTTAGGTTTCCCCAGCTTGTGATCTCTGCATAAGAGGAAGAATGTGCAGGAGAGGAGGAAGGAGAAATGGCCATGGGTTAAAAGTCAAGAGAACATGGCTCTGAGGGCTGCCCAATTGGAGCTAATAGCACCCCAGATGAAACATGATAAATAGTAAATAATAACTTGACTTATCTATAGGAAAGCAGATTCTAACAGTATGGAGGTAGGCAGCTGACCAGCTATTGTGATATTTATGGCTTATTGTAAATATAAAGGCTGTGAGTGCATCTTTTATTTGGGAACTCAATAACCAAAGGTGGTGTAGAAACCCTGGGCCTGGATTTTTATAATTTCTACTACTGGAATATGTAAATAACAAGTACAAAAATAAGCAGAAGGGAGGAAATGAATATGAAGAGAACACAGGCAACAGTCAAAGAGCTGTAAAGTGTCTGGGCCAATAAATCCCACTATTGCATGTCTAAAATTTTTCTCTGATTTTTGTGACATACAGTTACAAAGTAATCTTCATATGTAAGACATATTACATGCTCACATCCTCTGCATTAATACATATTTAAAATAACTTTAATTTAAAAACTTCTATTGCTTCCCAAGTGATTAACTACAACTTACAAAGTCTTTTCACTTTTTCTGTGGCAGATATACAGAAACATACACATACATACACTATATGATGTGAACTATATCAATTTTTTTAATCAGTATTGGACTTTAAGTGCAGGGTCTTCATATATTTACTTGTCTTTTGGACAATGTTCCTATTCACAAGATTGTACAACATATATATATATATATATATATATATATATATATATATATATATATATATATATACAATTGGATCTGGTACCTAATCTTCTCTCTCTCTCTCTCTCTCTCTCTCTCTCTCCCTCTCTATGAAAAGTTAAAATCAAATTTGAGAAAACATGGTGTTATAGACATCAAATTCGGGAAATATTATGCAAACAACAATTTGAAGCTCCTGTTTTTCTTTCTGACTAACATATATAAGTAACTCAGAATGGTTTCATATGAGAAGATAATTTCTTTGTCTAATTTGAGATGTTTATTGGGAAAAAATACATGATAAATAATTATTTTCCAAGTTTTCTATTTCAATTCACTTTCTAGAAAAGAATTGCCTTATAGGATTTCTAGAGATGGCTTGTTGCATAAAGTATTTGCTGGACAAGCTTTGAGTTCAGGTCCTAAACACCCACATTAGAGCCAGGTCTGGATTAAGTATGTACCTGTATTCCTAGCACAGACACAGGAGGATGGACCATTATTGACCAGTCATTCTAACTCACACTGAAAGATTTAGATTCTCTATCTCAAACACACACACACACATACACACACACACACACACACACACACACACACACACACACACACACACACCAAAGCACTTAATTCTAAACTATCTTTTAGCATAGGCATATAGAATTTAAAATGCATGGAGAAAAAGCCAGAGCAAGGAACTTTTAAGAGTCATATCATATATTTTACTTTGATATGAAATGATGGCCAATCATCAATTTAAGGAAACAATTTCAAATATTAAAAAGAAAATCAGGCTTTAGTTTGTAAATCTACTTGATGATGGCATAAGGATAGTTTTAGATATGATCAAGTGTTGGAAATGTGTTAAAAGCTGTCATACAACATATAAAAAAATCCAAAATTATATCTCATATATAGATATGTGGCTGTCCAAGTCTCAAAAGATTACTGAAATCACGTTTTCTCATTGCTAATATTTCAATGAAAGTGTAATATAGTCACCCTCTTTGAGGGTTTCATTATATATGATTAATTCCTCCTTTTTTTTTTCTTCCAAGGCCTATCAATATTTCTGCCAAATTTAGGAACACAAACATGCATGGATCCCTTTAACCATTTTGTGGTTTCTTGGGATAATTTGTTTTATTACTTTCTGAAATACTGTTTTACATTTACTTACACCCAGGACATTTTTCAACCCCTTTGAACTTGTAATTCTGTGAAAAAGAAGAATGTATATGCATGTACTTACAAAATTGTGTATGTATTTGCTTGAACATCACATATCTTTTAATACTGATTCAAAGTCGTAAGAAACTTTATCATCTTCAGAAAACGTATTACATATACTTGCTCTTTTCTTTGGATTTCTATAACACGAATGCTCAGTAGTTTGCCACTCAATGCACATAAATTAGACAAATTTCTGATTCTAAGTCTACATTAATAAGCTTTCTTGACACTGCCTCTGTTATACAAAAGTCAGTACATTTATTTATTATTCACTTGTTTTAATTTTTAGAATTGTAACACAGTGATATCCTTCCCCACTTCGCACTTCTGTTTCCTCCTTCTAATATCTCCTCTTCTTAGTGCTTAAAATTGATGTCAGTATACAAAATTATTCACACAGCTAAGAATCATGAAGGGTTATAGAAGAGTGCATAAGTCAGTGATTTATAAGATCCCTTGTTGAGATTGTGGACCTAGATATATACTTTCACATTCTGTCTCATGAAACAACTCTAGGAAAAGAATAC
The DNA here is from genome assembly GCA_902729485.2 of Mus minutoides. Lineage (NCBI taxonomy): Eukaryota > Metazoa > Chordata > Mammalia > Rodentia > Muridae > Mus > Mus minutoides. Next base: position 24,964 of record LR752033.1, read on the forward strand.
ATCTTTTCTGCTTTATTGAAAATAGATTTATGTTTCTTATTAGAAACAAACCGTTTTCTAATGGATAATAATAAAACAAAAACTAACACATTGGAAGTGGACAAAACAAAAGTAAACACAGAAAACAAGACAAAGCACAACTGAATGTGAAAACTATAAATCTAACACCAAAGTGTATGTTTAATTCACAGGAGGAAATTAGAATACCTGAAATTAACTTATTTGATTATTGTCCTTCATTCTTGTTTTGTTTTGTTTTGTTTTGTTTTTTGTTTTGTTTTGTTTTTCGAGACAGGGTTTCTCTGTGTAGCCCTGGCTGTCCTGGAACTCAGTTTGAAGACCAGGCTGGCTTCGAACTCAGAAATCCTCCTGCCTCTGCCTCCCGATTGCTGGGATTAAAGGCGTGCACCACCACGCCTGGCTGTCAAAGTCATTCTTAATAAAGAAATAAATCCTAGAATCATAAAAAAAGACTTCTTGCTTTTTTTTTTAATTCATTGCTTCTCTTTTACTTAATCATTGTTATCTACATATATTTATACTGTATGTTCCTAAGTAAATACAACTTGCTTTGTCTGTATATGTTTTCAAGGCTGACCATTGGCTATCTAATAAAAATTGATTTATGATTTATAATAGTCTTCAGCCTGAAACATTTTATTCTTGAAATGTTTTTTAAACATTTATAAATTGTGTGATTCTCTGGGGAGACTGTTTCACCCCTAATTAGTGCTACTTAGATGGCTACAGTTCTTTGTATAAAGTTGAGGCATTGTTGGTGTTTCTTTGTCTTCATTTGCATGTCTGCTGTGTTTTTATTACAATGATAATATAGCATTAAAAGTTGAGGCTATCACCTGGTCTCAATAGAAGATGCTCCTAGTCTTACTGCTACTTGATATGCTAAGGCTGGTTATATTCATAGGAGGCCTCTCCTTTTCTGGGAAAGGGAGGGGGGATGTTGTAGGGGTAGGGCATGTGGGAGTGGGGACTAGAAGAAGGGGAAGGGGAAGCTGAGATAAGGATGTAAAGTCAATAAATAATTTAATAAAATTAAAAAGAAAAATGTTGAGGCTGGTAATTAAATTTAGACAATGGCATGAACTGGTAATTTTGCCCTTATTCAGAACTATTTGGCTCATTTATTGAAATACAAAATAGGGAGAAATTTCTTCAAGCATAGATGTAAAATTTTCTTTTTGGTTAAATAATCATGATTTATCAAAGAGGAAAAAGATAGTGGAATTTTAAGTCTAGGCATAGGTACTGTTTCTCCGATGTTTACTTACTGCTCTAAATAAGAGTGGGTATTAAAAGACAGAATTTTAAAAATTGAACTGTTGACATAGATTAAAATCTTTTGTTCCCATGTCTACTCCTTCCTAAACAACTGCCAGGTTTTAGAAATCTCAAGTATGTTCCCAACCCAATTAAATTAGACATTTTATATACTATTAAATACATATACAACTAAAATAGAATATGAATAAACTTGATTAAACTTAATTTCAGAAAAAAACATTTCAAGCATAAAATGTTTCAGGCTGAAGACTATTATAATCTTAAATTTTAAAATATTTACTTTATCACTAATGTCAAAAAGTGTCCATTGAACTTACTTGGAAAAGATAAGGTTCTATTTCTTCAGCAAGTAATGTTTGGGGGCAACAACCTATGGGCTTATATTGGTGCCTCTATCCCAAAGGATCTATTTAGAAGAATGATGTAAGAAAGATTATCAGGGAAAGTTATAGTCTGTGCCCCAAAGGCATCCCAAGGCAGGTGATAGATAATTAATAAGATCTTAAACTCTAGTTTATCACATCATTTCTCTAATATTCTGATTTTGGAACTGTCATTTTTCTCTGATTTCCATTATTTCCACTGTCATACTATTAGTTGCCTAGTAACATTGTATATACTTATCATTTCAATAATTATGATTTTTCTTGAAATTTGCATATGATTTGGAAGAGCTAAGTTCAAAAAACCTATTTCAGAGGATTAGTAAATATAAAGCTCTATTCTTATTAGACAAAACCATGATCATGGTTGGAATTGTGATTTCCATAATAGTGATAAAACCTGTTTTGTTGAAAGTGTGGACTACATCCTATGATGTAATCTTTATAAATATTTATAAACATAATGTGTCCATGGCATATAGATTAAAGGTGAAAAATGATATGATGTAATTCTTACTACCTAATTTAATCATTCTTCTTTACAAAAAATCAACATAGGTGGTGGCAAACAGTATACCAATTCAAAATTGGATATTAGCATTTTAGAGTGTTTTGTTTGTTAATGACAGAAAATTAAACTGAAACAAGCCTGAGTGAAACACATAATTATTATTCTGAAACAATATAACTGAACTCTATCCAGCTCTCAATCTGATTTGTCCCAGATGTTACACATTAAAAAAAATTCAAATTTTATAGACCATTCCTCTACTAGCCTATCTTTAGTAGGTCTAAAGAGAAGGTAACTGCCAAGAATTACAGAAATGATTTTAATACTATTTTTATTATTCAGTCGGTAAGCTCATGGTGTTTTTATTGTAGTCCAAACTGAATAAAATCATCTCTAAAAACAGAAGACAGTTTTCAATACAAAAGTATCCATTGAATGTGAGGAAAGGAACTTAAAAAACAAAAACAAAACAAAAAAAAACCAAACCAAAACAAAACAAAAAAAAAACCCCTGCTTCCTTACCTTTTCAGATAAAATGCTTTTGAGACTTCAGTATTTTAGAAAGGCAAATAATAGCTATAGATAGACAAGGACCCCAGGTATATCTTACCATTCAATAGGCAGGAGACAAAGAAATGCAAGTTAGTTTCCTCAGAGAACTTAAAATTCCTATGTGATATGGCCAGTTAAACCCTTGGTGTGAGGAAGAAAATGTTTCTCCCAGTTTTTATATGAAGTTAGAAGCCTAAATTGTAACAGCATGTTTTCCTCCACACTGTGAACTTTCTTCAGTAATAAGCATATAAAATGTGATTTTTATATTTGAATAAATAAATTAGCCAATAGAGAAAGTACCCATTTTCCCAATTAATTGAAGATGAGCTATATGTGAAATAGTTTGTTTTAAATCCACTAGTTTTCATTTAGAAAATATTCATATACTGTGAAGTAAATGCCTTTACCAAGTGAAGTGAGAAAGGCAAGATTAATTTATTGGTTGCCTCCAAGAAATGCAGGTCATCTTAAAAAGTAAACAAGCAAACAAACAATAATGACAACACAACAACAGCAACAACAACAACACATTGGGAAGTCATCAGGTGGAATACCTTTCTTTCCCTTAGCATTACGAGCAAGAAGTGCCACAGTCATTATTTTAAAGCCAGAAGAAATAAAACATGTTGAAGAAAGGACAGAGATTAAATTTTTAAAAGCCTCAGTATAATATTAAAAGACAAAGAACCTCCAAAGATGCCCCGGAGTTCCTTTTCTGTTGGCCCATTATGGTTAGGCATGAAGCCTATCCTCAAGAGTGATTTGATTCCCCAGTGAGACTTGCTTGGACAGAACTATTATTTTTATTTGCAAGTGATTATCTGTTGGAGATAGCTTCCAGGTTTGGGATGAGGGCTTGTGTCCAATATTTCTTTCAGCACTAGGACCCCATCTGGTGCTGACCCTTTACATGCTTCTTCAGTCTCTCTGAGTAGTTATGTCTGCCAGTTCTTTTGTGTCCAGAAAGCGTTGTTTTCTTCGAATTCTCCATCCTCTCTGACTCCTACACTCTTCCTGTTTCTTTTCTGTGGGGGTCTCTGGGTCCTGAGTGGAAGGATTTGATAGAAACATTTTTATTTTTAATTGAATATAATTTTTGTAATTCTCTTTCTTTACACTACAGGTTTTATGTATATGTTATAACTTCTTTTTTTGTGTTCTTATGGGACATCTGAGCATGAATATGAGTGAGTCTCTACATCTATATCTGTTTCTTATAACTTTTCTTGGGCTCTTTTCCTCATGTTAATTTGTTTTATGTTGTACAATGTGTTTGTTTTTCTTTCTATTTTATTTAATTTATTATTTATTTAATTTTTTATTTCCTTCTATTTAATTTTCCATCATTATCCATTTGTTGCTGCCTATTTTTGTTCTAATGAGAGACAGAGATGGGGTTGACCCAGATAGAAGGGGAAATCGGGAAGAATTGGGAGGAATTAAGGGTGAAGAAACTGCAATCGAAGTATATTGTATGAAAAATTACCTATTTTCAGTAAAAGAAAAATAGTAAAAGAAAGAGAATGTAGAAATGGTTGGTTTTATAATAAAAAAGATTTCTATTGAATATGAAATAAGTGTATGACATTAAATTCATTTTACCAATATTGGGGAGAAAAGACGAAGAACAAAAGTCTATGTTTGTTTATTAAAATCATTTTCTTAGTTCTCTAAATATAGAAGTCTGGTTTCTATTGTCCATGACCCTCTTCAGGGCATCTTTCACATCCTTGTTCCTGAGGCTGTAGATCAAAGGGTTCAACATGGGGATGATCACTGTGTAGAAGACAGAGGCCATCTTATCTGTATCAAGAGTGTGGTCAGAACTTGGCTGTAAGTACATAAAGATAAGAGTTCCATAGAATATGCTCACTGCCATCATGTGAGAGCTACAGGTGGAAAAGGCTTTACGTCTTCCTTCAGCTGAGCGCATCCTCAGAATGGCAGAAATAATGAACATGTAGGATACAGAAACAATCATAACAGAAGAAATGAATGTGATTCCAGCACAGGCCAAAATAGATAGCTGCTTGTAGTGAGTATCTGAGCAAGTTAGCCTGAGAAGAGGCATATCATCACAGTAGAAGTGATTGATGATATTGGAATGACAATAGGATAGGCGGAAGGTTAGAAGAGTGTGAATCAATGCCATGAGGAAACTGTAGATATAGGGCACAATTACAAGCTGAATGCAGATTCCAGGGGACATTGTGACCATATACAGTAGAGGGTTACAAATGGCTGCATATCTATCATATGCCATGGAAGCCAGGAGCAAGCACTCTGATACCATAAATGTCAGAAAGCAGCCTAACTGGGCAGCACACGCATTGAAGGATATGAAATTTTGGCTATACAAGAAATTCCCAAGCATCTTGGGTGTAATTACAGATGAGTAGCAGAAATCAACAAAAGCCAGGTTGCTGAGGAAGAAGTACATGGGTGTGTTGAGTCTTGCATCTGTTCTAATGACCAAGATCAGTCCCAGGTTGCCTATTGCTGTGAAAAGATAGATGAATAAGAATACCACAAAGAGAGGCATCTTTAACTCTTCGCGGTCTGTGAGACCCACAAGAATAAACTCTGTCACCTGGGTGCAGTTTATCTGAGCCATGAGTCTTCAGGACATCTGTAGGAGGAGTAAAGAAAAAGTCAAATGACATATTTATACTTTAAAGGATACAAGGCCTTCTTAGTACTTTGTCTCCTAAAAAGTATTTTTTCCTAATTTTTCCAATATCGTAGAGATTGTTATGGTCCTGGGATGCTGAATATGGGGTAGATAGCACAAAGAGTCAGGAGCAATTAATTAATGTTACAGGAGGGGCTTCACTTTCTCTAGTGGTGTTACTACAGATAAATTCTTCATCCTTCAGTGACTAACTTCCCACCCAATCTCCCACAACAAGCTCTAATTTATCTTAATTGGCCATACATAAAAAGAAGGTATGAATGGAAAAATGGACCCATTGAAAAGAGGTGCCCGTTGGGGAGGGGAGGGGCATAGTGGGGTTCAAGAGGAAATGAGTACAATTAATTCTATATAGTGTTGCATGCATTTAATTCCAGCACTAAGGAGGAAGACCCAAAAGGATCTCTACGTTGGAGGCTCTCCTGTGCTAAAGAGCAAGTTCCAGGACAGCCAGAGCTACAAAGAAGAATCCTGTATAGAAAAAGGAAAAGAGAAAAGAAATATTTTGAAGCCACAAACAAACAAAGAAAAAAACAAAAAACAAACAAAACATCCCCCCCCCAAAAAAAACAAAACAAGAGAGCTATTTAAATAAAATGGATATTTCTATACTTTTTCTAAATCAATCATTTATTTAAAACTGAGCAGTGAAAAAAAGTCCACATTAGGCTATTTCTTTTTGGTTTAAAGATATTGCTCACTACATTCTTTTAAATATTTTGTGACTTGTTAAAATATTTTAGCTGTGATCTATGAAATATATTTACAAAGTATACAACATCTTCTGCAGTTACAACACTGTTATACTTTCATCTTGTCTTTGTAGTTGAACATATAAAAGTTCATATACCCATATGTAAAGGTAGAACGGCGAGCTATCTGGAAAGAGAATGGGGGAAAAGCAACAAATGTTGATGGATAGGGTCAAAATATGTGCAACATTGGAATAGAATTGTCATTTGGAAACACATGACTTGTATGGTGAGCATACTCTAATACATAATTTAAAACAGTTTTATTGCTCCAATGGTGTTGTAAATACAGTTTTGTAGTTTCCCTTATTAATTAATTTATTATATATATATATATATATATATATATATATATATATATATATATACTCTAAGTTATAATACTACCTTAAAATATCATCATAATGCAAAACTGAAAGTAGATAACATTGTAGAAGGCACAGCAAATGTGTCTATTTGTTTCATTTTGTTTTACTGTCTTAATATAAATATCCTACTTTATGGGTATTTTAAAAATGAAAAGTCCAAAATAAAATACAATCAGTGAAATGACATCCAACAACTGTCCAGGACAGCCAGGGCTATACAGAGAAACCCTGTCTCGAAAAACCAAAAAAAAAAAAAAAAAAAAAAAAAACCAAATAACAAAAAAAACAACAACAACAAAAAACCCAAAAAAACAAAACTGTTTTGAGTATAATGTCATATCTTTAAATTATTTCTTACTCAAGACTTACACTTATGTTCCAAACTGAATATAATGTGTTTCTCTATTCCTGAAAGTCTAAATTGTATATAGGCAATATTTGTTTTTAACATACCACACCTCTATCTACTCTTTCTTTTTCTTTTGTTTTATTAGTTTCTTATGAGAGAAAGTCTTGTTGTTTAACACATGCTAGTCCCAACTCTAAATTTTTAGACCAAGATCTCCCAAGTGCTGGGATCACACATGTGGGACATCTAATATCATCTCTAAAGTAAAAGGAGATGGCAAAAGGAAATGGTTATTCTTGTAATTTAGTAGTAATATGTGGAGTAGTATTTATCTTTCTTTTCTAAGAGATTTGGACAATTTTTTATGGATCAATTTATAAGTCATGTCCTTTTGCACGTTTTTAAATGTCTTATTTTTAAAGAAGATTTGAGATATCCTGAGAACTTATTATTTTCCTGTTGCATTTGAAGTTGAAAAATATTTGTTTGCCTTTTCAACATTGCCTAAATTTGGTAGTTGAAGTTTTACATATCTAAATAATATCACATTTCCTTTTTCTTCTGTTACCTTGTCATTTTTAGACCTCATACTCCCTTTCTCTATTAACGTTTTATTTAAAAAAATAAAAGTTTCTTATGAAAACTGGCAAATTATCTTAGTCTCTCAGAAATTACTCAACAAAAGTAAATACATTAGTAAAATAAGAGTATTTGAGGAATTGTTCTCTGTACATTTAAGGCATACTTTTTTTTATTTTTAGCAAAGTCTATTTAGGGTCATATTAGTGACATTTGTCTAATATAATCATTATTAATTTGAAGTAAAATTATAGGTACCTCAAGGATAAAATTCAATTTGCACAGGTATTATAGTTTGTTTCAATGCGAGCTTTGTTTTTCCTCACTTTGTAGCTTACAAATGGGTTATTTTTTTGATGAATTTATACTTGAAAAGCTTTATATAATAATTTGTTACCATATATAAAACCTAAGCAAACCAGAGGAAACACTCCTATCAGTATCTAACAAAAAGAACCCCAGTTTTATTGCAAACAATGGTTTTGTGTTGTACTTAATTTCAACTTCTATTAATTCACATAGATACTCTTTCAACCTACCCAGGTAGGATGTTCTTCTGGGTCTCCTCATGATGGGCGCACAGAATAGGCGGCTGCAGTGTTTTGTTTGTATCTCTGTCCCAGAGGCTTTTACTCCAGAGAATAAGAGAATGAGGTTATCAGAAAAAAAAATGAGAGTCTATGTTCCAGTGGGAAATATATTCAAAGGAGCTCTTGTCTCTGAAGAATATATGTGTAGTTCTCCCCTCAGTATAGTTTTTTTTAAACAAAGGTTCTGATAACTTTTAATAATGTCACTGTAACTAAACAATGTCACTTTGTCTTTCTGTATTGAATTATTAGTGTCTTTTAATCTGACTTTGGAAATCAGATGGGGATTTTAAACTTTTCTTTTTTCAACAAATAGCTTTTTTTTTTTCATTTTTTATTAGATATTTTCTTCATTTACATTTCACATGTTCTCCCGAAAATCCCCTAAACCCTCCCCCATGCCACACCCTGGTCCCCTACACAACCACCCCACCCCCATTGGCCCTGGCATTCCCCTGTACTAGGGCATATAAAGTTTGCATGACCAAGGGGCCTCTCTTCCCAGTGATGGCCAACTAGGCCATCTTCTTCTTTATATGCAACTAGAGACATGAGCTCTGGGGGTACTAGTTAGTTCATGTTGTTCTTTCACCTATAGGGTTGAAGACCCCTTCAACTCCTTGGGTACTTTCTCTAGCTCCTTCTTTGGGAACCCTGTGTTCCATCTAATAGCTGAATGAGAGCATCCACTTCTGTGTTTGCCAGACACTGGTATAGCCTCCCATGAGACAGCTATATCAGGGCCCTTTCAGCACTATCTTGCTGGCATATGCAGTAGTGTCTATGTTTGGTGGCTGATTATGGGATGGATCCCCGGCTGCTGCAGTCACTGGTTGATCCATCCTTTAGATTCAGCTCCTCACTTGATCTCTGTAACTCCTTCAATGTGTACTTTGTTCTTAATTCTAGGAAGGGGCAAAGTGTCCACATTTTGATCTCATTCTTCTTGAGTTTCATGTGTTTACTAAGTTGTATCTTGGGTAGTCTAGGTTTCTGGGCTAATATCCACTTATCAGTGAGTACATGTTATGTGAGTTCTTTTGTGATTGGGTTACCTCACTTAGGATGATACCCTCCAGATCCATCCATTTGCCTAGGAATTTCATGAATTCATTGTTTTTAATAGCTGAGTAGTACTCCATTGTGTAAATGTACCACATTTTCNTTTTTCACCAAGGTCAATATTTCAGTGCACAGAGTAAATTTAACTCCTGCACTAAGTAATCAATCAGGCTAACTCTGGTCTTAACAGCAATTCCATTGATTGGTAGAGTTGTAAAGTGGTATGCCCATGTTTATTAGTTACTTCTCTGTTATTGTAATGAAATAGTATAAGAAGACATATACTGAAGGAAAATTTTTATTTGGGCTCCTGGATCCTGAGGGGTAAGACACCATCATGCCGGGAAGATAAGGCAGTAGGATGGCTGCAAGAATACAAGCTGAGAGCTGATGTTTTCAAACAGAATCACAAAACAGGTTGAGCAACTGGGAAAGAGCACAAGGCTTTCAAAATCAAAAGCCTGCCCCAGTACTTCCTCATGCATAGCCCCTGTAAACAGTGTCACTGAGTACCAGGTGGCCAAATGGCCAAGTCTAGGAGGTATTCTCATTCAACCATGTTGCCAGGCTGCTGAATCCAGCATCTTGTATAAACAGAGAAAAGTTGTTCTTGGTCTTTTACAGTAAACTCCAGTCTTCATTCACCTTAAAAGATAATCCATAGTATTCCATAAGTTTTTACATTTTTACTGCACAATTTAAGTTTGTAAGGTTTGCTTATTGAATTCTAATTATCAAACTCCTGGAATAAAACATATGTCTTCTCCCACAAGCTGTGTTAAATTGCAATGGTAATTTACACTGTTATTAAACTGTTATTCCCTTTTGAGTTATTACTGGGGATCAGCATGTGAATACATGATAGGTCCAATTAAATAAAGTAATAAATCTAAGTCAAATAGAGATTTTATAACTGTAGAAAATTATAAGGCAATTAATTATGTTCTTGGTACAATTCCAGATCTGATTATCTTGATAAAAGTAAATACCAGGTAAATCATTGAAAAAATAATGAATGATACATAATGACTAGAGATAAGTATATGCATCCATATAGCTAAAAATATGAACTCTGTGGTTTTAATTTTTTGGTAGTTACAAAATTTTCTTTTTAGTGATAGAATTTATAATTTTTGGTCTCATTTATTCTAGTCAATAACTGGCCACATATTTGACATTTAAGCCGGTCTCAAAATTATTCTTGTTGTACAAGACTGACTGACACTTTTTATCTTCTTGGTTTATAACTCCAGTTCTAATGATTACAAATCCATGCTATTAAAAAACATGAGGTCTAAACTTTTAATGAAGTGTTAATCATTTGTTATGTATGCTATGTAAGATTTTAATTTTGTGTGGGTGTGTATGTGTATGCATGGAGGATGCATATTCACACATGTGCAGTGCTGTGTGAATGATGAGTTTACACTAACTGTTTTCTTTTTTGAGTGATTTAATGTGGTGGAATATTGTCAATAGCCTTATATGTGAAACAAACGTTTTCTATTTCACAAACTGCACTTCACATCCGGGCAGTTATAGGGAGAAAACCTTGGGTTTCATGCATAATAGATAAACACCTATCTTCAGACTCCAGATTTTATTTTAAAATCTTTTCAAGTGTTCTACTGTACCCGTTACTTCTTTCGTATTATTTCATACAAATTTATTATATAAAGTACTTATAATTTATATAAACAACGGTAAATATCTAATGTATAAAATGAGTCTTAAATCCCAAAAGAAAAGGTAAATTTAAGTTTGTAAGGTAGGTTTTATCCGTAGATGAATCAGATAAAGGTATCACAGGAGCATGCTGCCACAGATTCTCTGTATGTTATGGGTGTTTGGGGAATATACTGGCCATCGTTTTCTCTGCTGCTCTTCTGTGGTATGTCCTCTCAGTTGTTCTCATCATTGGATTAAAGCTATATGCTCAGGTAAAGAAATAAAAGCAGGGAACTCCTCCTTTGTTAGTATCATGACTAGCCCAGTGTAGGATTGACTTATCAGTGGTAGTGTTACTCTGTTTCCTAGCTGAGTTAGTGTTTGTCATTCATTACCACTGTCACATTGCACCTCTGATTTGTACATTGCACTCTCTGGTAGGATATCATTATGATAAAGTCACATGAAAAAAGTCATCATTCCTGATGATAACTCATCAGTTGTCTCTATTAACTAAAAAAGTCTTACGGTTACAGTGATTTAAAAGAATCACATGGATTTGTTATGAATCTCTTTAAAGCGGCCTTCACATCCTTGTTCCTCAGGCTGTAGATCATGGGGTTCAGCATTGGGATGACCAAGGTGTAAAACACAGAGGCCATCTTATCGGTATCTAGTGAGTGGTTAGTTTGAGGTTGCAAATACATAAACAACAGCGTCCCATAGAAAACTGTGACAGCCATCATATGTGAAGCACAGGTGGAAAAGGCTTTTTTCCTTCCTTCTGCTGAACGGATCCTTAGGATAGACAATATGATGTTGAAATAAGATATCAACACTATACTCATGGAAAAGAACAGGTTTGTAGCTGCAGATATAAAGACTACAGTTTCTGGAAGGTAGGTGTCAGAACAGGAAAGTGCCAAGAGAGGGACATTATCACAGTAAAAATGGTTTATTTTTTTGGAGGAGCAATAAGACACAGAGAACACACAGGATGAAACAACAATGGCTGTGCAAAAGCCATAGAAGTATGTGAGCGATACCAACAGAAGGCAGACCCGTCGAGACACCACCACCATGTAGAGCAGTGGGTTGCAGATGGCCACATAGCGGTCATAGGCCATCACAGCCAGCATGAAGATCTCTGCTACAATGAAAACCAGGAATCCTCCCAGTTGCGTGGCACATTCGTAGTATAAGGTGGTTTTCTTACTGACTAAGAAGTTGACCAGCATTTTAGGGGCANGGCTGGTTTTTATTTAACTTATTTAAATTATGAATGTGTTAAAATTCAGTTGTAAAACTCAAAGTTTTCTGCCTAAACTTGTCCTGAAGTAACGTGAGGAGTAATGGATTAAATAGATGCTGCTGTATGAGATGAAGTTTGTGGACTACTTCAATTCATGTGAAAGGACAGACATGCTCTTAGCCTGTAGTATTTGAAATGGTAATAGAATTTTATGCCTTGCTGAGTAAGAAAATGCATGAGGATTCATATTATCTTTAATTATCTAAAATATAATTAAACTGAGAATTGTTTAGTCTAGCACATACATGTTTACAGCTGGTGTCCTTCCCATTTTCTGTAGACTGTCATATAAAGTCATTAGATGGAAATTTAACTTAGGTACGTTTTTCATCATACCTGTTATCTTCTCACTAATTTTCTGCTTTATTTACTAACACAGAATTGCATGAAACTATAGTGTTGAATTTCTTTCTACCTTTAAAAGAGTATATCAAAATGTTAACAGTTTTATAACATTTTGACATTATTCATAGGACTTTCTAGCTTTTGACTATATCTTTCATTCTTTTCCAACAAGCTTCATATCTCTTCCAATATATTTTAATCAATCAATACTTATTAAATTTTGAATACTTTTATGTACAAAAGTTAACTATTAATGTAGTCATTAGCATGAATATGTTAATGTTTTATTTTTATAACAAGTTGGATATCTTTTTGTATAATTCCCATAATAATAATATGCTTATTTATCATAGAATTTTATCACATTACATATGCTGAGTAAGTTACTAAAGTTGTTTAAGGATGGCCATTTGTCCTAATGACAGCTGGGTGTCATTAGCATTCACAGCTGATGATGTTTGAGCAAGTAAATCACAGTCATCCTTCAGCTACAAATTTGCAAACAATGTTTAGAGAGTCATGGCCTAATTATGCTTCCAAAAATGCCTGATAAAAATCTAAGACCTCTTGATATATCCTCTCTTTCTAAAATGGACCTTGAAAAACATAGATACTTGAGCTGTAGCTAGAAAAGGAACATTAAAAAGTGAAAGTGTAAAAATAAAATAAAATAAAGTCAGTTAAATAAAACCCCGTGAATACTAACATTATATGACAGCTGTTACCTTTGACTCTGACAACAGACATCACCCTGTCCCTTTGTTTCTGCTCTGGGACAAACACTACTGAAGCATCACAGAAATCACTTTTGTTCTCTCACACATCTGATGGTCTGGCCAAGTAAACATAATTTCTAAAATAAACCTGTGAACAGGATCACTGCTGCAGGTATGAGGTAGGATGAGTAAAATACACTCAGGCTTTCATTGAAACAACCAGGGAGAATAATTTGACATGGAATAATGGGAAGCTTGTTTCTGTCAAAACATTATTTGAATTTAACTTAAAATAAACACAAGAAAAAGATTATGTGAAGCATCAGATAGAAAAAAATATCACCAAGATTTTGAGCCATAAGAAATAAGGGAGAAATGCCATTCTCTGCAATAGAAAATGAGTTAACAAGCACATGCTTTTTATGTATGGAAGGAAGAGAGTAGGAGTATGTTACCAGGTTTTTATGAGGAATTGGCAATTAGTAGTATCATGTGTGATATTACATTGGGAGATATATTACTAGATAAATTTTCCACTTGCTTTTGTTATTTGTGAATCATGGAGATATTTTAAGAGGGGAAAATATTTTGATTAACTTAATTGAACCATATTTTTTTTTCTGTTGTAAAGAATATGAATTACAGGGTTTGAAAGGGTTAGAGATGGGACTTAAAAGAAAAGTTTAAGGATAAAAGAAGCACCTTTCACAGTTTTTACGGACTTTTTGGAATGAGATAGCACTGGGTGGGCCAAAGTGAAGAAGATGAGTTTGAAAGATAAATTTGACTGCTAGAAGTGTAAGATGATATCTTCCATATAATCCATGCTTTGAATCATATGGGGAAAGAAGTGACAGATTGTATACATGATGGAGATTTTGATGGGGATATTTGAGAATCAGGTCAAAGTTCATGTAATGGTTTGGCTCTTCATAGGAAATTATTTAAAATGTAATAGTTCAATTTCTGTTTTCAATATACTGTGCTTTTCATGCTTGTGATACATGGCCTAATATTATACCCGTATATACTTCATAGTATATCAAGTACCTGTAACACAGACATCACTAATACTTGATTCATTAAATGTGTAATAAATATTTTACATGCAGTATGTTGAAAACAGAAATTGCACGATTAGGCCATGTATCATAAGACTTATCTGCCTTTCATTTAAAACAAAGTTTGGTACTGCTCACCTAATATCGATCACTGACAGCAACAACTTTGCCTTTAGAAAGCCTAGTATAAAAAGAAATGTTTTTAGATAGGATAGCTGACACTATTCTCAGTACTCTGGAAGCTAAGGCAGAAGGATGGTGAATATACACCAGATTCCAGCCCAGTTTCAATCACATAGCAAGACACTACTTCAAAATGAAAGAAAGAGGAGATGCAGACATGGTGGTGCAGCTCTGTAACCTCAGGATTCAAAAGGATGTGGAAGCAAGATGAAGGATGTCTAAGATCATCCAGAGCTTTAAACATGGTGGAGGGAGGCAGAGAAGATTAGATTGAATTTTCTATATTTGATAAATGAACTAAGTGCAAATTTTAGAAAGAATATTCACTTACTGGGAATGTTATCCATGAATATGAAAAAAGACTCATAATAAACTAGGGTCCTGAGACCCTAGAAGTTAAAGTCCACAGATGCTCCCTTAAATGGAGCCTGATATTCTGACACCTCAGGAAAAAGTTTTTTTTCAGCAGACTCTTAACTAAAACGTAGGCAGATTAATTATAGTGTGTGATAAATGACTTTTATACATGTGCTCCACTGTTTAGTTGCTTACATGTTAAAACATTATGTCTGTTTACATATGTGACATTGGATAATTTTTAATGTCTTTATAAGGCAGTATTACTTTGTACCGCTGACTGATCTGTAACTGACTATGTTTCTAATGTTCTATTTACTTCAACCTCTTTGGAGTTTGGATTATGGATGTGCACCTTTATGCAGAAATATCATTACATTTAACCTACATTTTTTCAAAGAAATTTCCATTTTTCAGGAGGGATGTAATTTGTTAGCAGCACTGTGAATCTACTGTTATTTTATAAATATTAATGGTGAGAGCTAAATGTCTCTTTAGACAATATAAACAATAAAACTATATAAATGACCTCACTGACAAAAATGCACTACTTCAGGAATATGTTACTTAATACATAAGGCATGGTGATAATTCAATTTTAAAACATATAAATGGCTGATCTTTACCCAACAGATATTAATAGAAATAGTTAAAATATCCTAAGGAAATGCTGGTTTGAATATTTTACTTTCTGATAATTAGCCGTTCATGGTTTTCTAAAATTAAAAAGGGATGGTTTGCATTAAGATATGATATTGATTTTAAAACCTTATACAATAATACAAATTATTTTTAACCCACCTGGAATGGATACTAGACTTTATGTTCTTAGTTAAAGTCTCTACATGGCTGTATCCATGAGTTGATTCAGCCCTATAAATCTTTAAGAGTCAAACTGTGAAGCATGGTGATGCTATGATCCATAAATAGTCTTTTGCGTCCTTTGGGAACATGCCACAAGGACTGGTTCCTTAACAATACTCCCCTCTAGGAACCCTCTAGGAATTAATGTAGTCATAAACACCTATTATCTTTTTAAGAAAAGGTCTCACAGTATATCCCCAGGATGGAGAAGAACTCCCTATCCTCCTACTTTTTGTGTTCACATTGAGCTTACTTTGGTGTAGTCTGAGGCTGTATTACTGAATTGAATTGAGTTCAAGTCCATATTATCTAAGAGGAGTAGTGATGACATTACATCTGTCAAAGAACTTCCCTTTCTTGATAGAATTTTTTTTATTGCAAACATGCATTAATTAAAAGCTATGAACTAGTGATATAGTAATAAAGTAAGAACAGAGTTGTATCTTTATGGAACATGCTAATCATTCCAACATCTGTCTTCATGTTTGATTTACTTTTAATAAAAAAATAGAATCAACACAATCATTACCCCCAGGAATGGTATGAAGTGGATTTTAAACTAAGACATCCATGAGCTACAAAGATATCTCATAGTGTAAGAGTGAGTTCATTCAGCCGGGCGTGGTGGCGCACGCCTTTAATCCCAGCACTCGGGAGGCAGAGGCAGGCGGATTTCTGAGTTCGAGGCCAGCCTGGTCTACAAAGTGAGTTCCAGGACAGCCAAGGCTATAAAGAGAAACCCTGTCTCGAAAAACAAAAAAACAAAAAAACAAAAAAACAAAAACAAAAGAGTGAGTTCATTCAAAGTATGAAGACCCAGTAACTACATTTAAAACCTGGGTAAAGGCTTCAGTTGATTGTCAATCAACCTTGAGAAGTAATACATAGGATTTCTAGTGCTTCTTGGCTAGCGAGCCTAGTCAAAGTACAAGTAACAGTTCATTGAAGTACTGGATCAACTAAAAGGAAGAGATAGAGGAAGACATTACATGCACTGTTATGGTCTCCTTAAGTATGTGCATGTGTGACATACATGTGAAGTCATATCTTGTGAATATGACTAAAGATTTTTTATTCAAAAATGTTTTTTGTAATCATTGAATTTAAATTTGTGTACTTTTTACATTCAGTGTCCAGGGAAAATCTTATACAAGTGTATACATTCAACATCTTTTCTGTGTAGATTAATTCTTTAATGACCATGAAAGCATCTATATTTATACATTCAATATATTAATGTGCTGAACTATGGACACTCAGAAATTATGCATAAACTCCCTATTTAAATTTTAATTCCTAATATCTAAAAATAGAAATATATTTAGAAATTTGGAACTAAAAGTTAGGTCATTATTAAAAGTGGGCTCATCTATTGGCATTTTTATTATAGACTTGTATTTTTATGTTACACTGTAATTTGTGAGAAACTAGGAAGTTAAAAATTTGTGTGTGCTTATTTGCTCCTGGTAGTGAGTGAATAAAGAAATTAGCACAAGGGCAAGTGGGGTACACATGCCTTTAATTTCTTCACTCAGAAGGCAGAGGCAGGCAGATCTTTGTAAATCTGAAGACACCCTGGTCTGTGTAAGGAGTGTAAGACAATCATAGCTATAGAGATAGATACTATTAAAGAATACAGAAAAAAAAAGCCCAAATGGTATATTAGATATTGAAAGAGTCCACAAAAATGACCACAGACAAGGAAGTATATATGATGAAAATGACTTTTTTTTTTTCATTTTGTACAAACTGAAAGACCAAGGTTCCCACAGGTTTGTTCTATGTTTGCCAATGTTCTATGTTTGTCTCTCGCACTATGTCCTCACATCCTCTTACTTGAATTAATTTTGTGTTGAGTATATTTTCTGTCTCTGCCTCTCTATCCTAAGTTTTTTTGTAATATAATAATATTTTAATCAAATTAAAAACAAACAAACAAAAAGAAATAGACTTAGACTATCATTGAGTAACACTAACAACCCCTCTTTCTTTGTTCTTTTTTTCTTTATTCTTCTCTCATACAGTACATCTCAACCACAGTCCCCCACCTGCCTCTTGTCCAAATCTCACCCAACCGTACCTTTCTCTCCCCCAGATTCATGGCCCTTCCTTTTCCCTTTAGAAAAGAACAGACCACCAAGAGATATCAACCAAACATGGCATAACAGGATGCAACAAGACTGTGCAAAACACAGCATGTATGCAGAAGACTTAGTGCTGAGCTGTGCAGGCTCCATGAGCAAGAATTCAATTCACAACAGAGGAATATCTATCGAATGGCTAGGAAGCATTGTAGCCATCCAGTTGCCATGGATGAACTGGGTTATCTGAAGTGGGGGCTCGAAAGGAAAAGGACAGAGTGTGAGAGAAGGATGAAGCCAAGACAAAGGTTTCTGATCAAGGTTCAAAGTTTAATGGTCAGCACTGCATTTATATAGGGAGAGCCCACAGACTGCATCCTTTGTTTCAGCTGGGTTGAGTTGCAAAGCAAGCTCAGCAGACAGTCTACTCCTGTAGGAAATTGACTCCACCTGGGTCTATTTAGTTGGCTCAAGGCTGAGGAAAAGGCACAAAGCAGCTAAAGAAATGTTCAAAGCCCTAACTGATCAGATTAATGCAAAGTGTGACTCTGAGAATCCACCATACACCATTCAGAATGGCTAAGATCCATCCTGAGTTTTGTAGGCAGATGTATAGAACTAGGAAATATCATCCTGAGTGAGGTAACTCAGACCAGTAGGACATGCATGGTACGTACTCATTAATAAGTGGATATTAGCAACAAAAAAAAGAAAAGAAAAGAAAAAAAAGAATACCCAAGATACAGTCCACAGAACTCAATTAATAAGCTGAAAGGCTCAAGTGAGGATACCACAGTCTATTCAGGAAGGAGAAAAAAGCAATGACAAGTGAGGAGGGAGGGAGGGACCTGGGAGTGAAGGTGGATAGGAGTTTGAGGGGTGGGGAACCGACTTGACCTGGTATTGGGTGAGGAAAAGGACTGAAGCCCCGAGGGCCAGCAGAAAGGGTGGAAACAGGCAATGTCTTGAGGTATGAGGTTGGGGGGACCCTCCAGAATGCAAAAGAGACCTGGAAGGTGAGACTCTCAGGACTCAAAAGGAGGGACCTTGGATGAAGAGTCCAACAATAGGGAGAAGGTACTTATAGAGCTCACCCCCAGCAGGAAGACAGGGCATCAAAGGAGGGAGGGATTTGCCATCCAACTGTTTAAATTCTCATCCACAATTGTTCCTGTCTGAAAGAACTACAGGGATGCAAATGGAGAGGAGCCTGAGTAAAAGAAGATCCAGACACAGGCCCAAAGTGGGATCCAGCTCAAGGGGAGGCCCCAAGGCTATGGAGCACTCACAAAAAGGGACATAGCCATGACTGCATTCTGGAATATCCAAAATTTAGCTGAAAGAGTAAGATGCAGATATGTGCACTCTACCAATAGACTGAAGCTGCTGACATCTGTGGTTGCATTAGGAAAGGCTGAAAGAAGCTGAGGAGAAGAGCAATCCTGTAGGAGGACAGCATTCTCAATTAATCTGGACCCCTGAGATCTCTCAAACTCTGGACCATCAAACAGGCAGCACATACCAGCTGATAGGAGGCTACCAACACATATACAGCAGAGGACTGCAGGGTCTGTGTTCCATCAGAGATGATGCACTTAACCCTTAAGTGACTGGAGGCCCCAGGGAGTTTAGAGGTCAGGTCGGATAGGGGGGAGAGAGGTGGAGGGTGGAGACATCTTCATGGAGATGAATAATAGTAATAATAATAATAAAGAAAAATAACTTAGAGCCCAACACAATTAACCCATTTTAGTGTAATTGTCTTTTAAAGGTTCTCTTTCCATACTCATTTACATTCTGAAGGATTAGGTTGTAAATATGGAAATTTGTAATAAAACAGGATTCCTGCACTGAAAGCTATTAAAATATATAAAATACAATTTAGTGTATCATTCCTTAGGCTTGACTCTGAAAAAAAAATCTATAATGAAATTACTATTGATAGTTTACTGAGTAAATTGAACACATACATCCTGAGATTTTTTAAACATTTTTTTTTTGTATTAGATTTTTTAATTCTTTTTTTTTTTTTTTTTTTTGGTTTTCGAGACAGGGTTTCTCTGTATAGCCCTGGCTGTCCTGGAACTCACTTTGTAGACCAGGCTGGCCTCGAACTCTTGCCTCCAGAGTGCTACAATTAAAGGCATACATCACCACGCCTGGCTCTTTTTATTTTTTTATACTACAGATTTTATTTTCCCCTCTCCCTATCTACTCTCTGACTGTTCCACATCCCGTATGTTTTAGTCTTGAGATTTATACAATTATTTGATTTCCCCCTTCCCTTTCAACCATCCAAGCAGTTCCATATGAACCTTGTTGCTCTCTCTCAAATATAGTCGCCTTATTATTATTATTATTATTATTATTATTATGTGCATATACACATATGTATTTGTGTATGTTTTAAAATATGACCTGATCAGTCTGTTTTATGTTATTTGTATGTATGTATGTTTTCAGAGCTGACCATTTGGTACTGGATAACCAACTGTGTTCTTTCCTGGAGAGTCTCCTATTCTATGTTAGTTGTCTGTCATTCTTTGTGTAGGGTGGAGGCCTCAGGCTTTTCTCATCCATATTGGCAGGTCTACTGTTTTCCTGATTCAGTTTATGGTTAGATAGTTATGGTAATAAGACTTTATAGGTATATCTTATATATACCTATAAATTATCTTATATATAAAGTAATATATCTTCATATTTGCTACTGTCAGTATTTTGTTTTCCTTCTAAGAAGGACTGAAGCACCCACACTACTTCTTGAGCTTCATGTGGTCTATAAATTGTATCTTGCTTATTTGGAGATTTGGGGCTAATATCCACTTAGCAGTGAGTGCATACCATGTGTGTTTTTTTGCAATTAGGTTACCTTACTTAGGATGATATTTTCATGTTCTATCCATTTGCCTAAGAATTTCATGAAGTCATTGTTTTTAATAGCTGAGTAGTACTCCATTATGTAAATGAACCACATTTTTCTGTATGCATTCTTCTGTTGAAAGACATCTGTGTTTGTTCCAGCTCCTGGCTATTATAAATAAGGATGCTTGGATTTCAAATTAGCAAATGGTCTCTTGAAGGAGATCAGACATTGTCTGAGCACTTTTGTTGGTGGTGGGGAATGCCTTTACCCATCCTGAGAAGGTGTCTGCCAATATTAGGAGGTACTTGGCATATTTGACAGTGGACATGTTGGTATAGTCAAATTGCCAGTGGGTTCCAGGAAGGGAATCGCTAGCCAGGCAGAGAGAGTTCTCTGAGAGTTCCCCAGGGTTGGAGTATGACATCTGACAGATTTTATAAGTAACAGTGATAGATTTTTAAGAAAGAGAAGTACTCAGGAGTAGGCTGTAGATAGGTGTTGACAAAATAAGACAATGTTTGGCTGTTAGGGTGAAAAATTTGGTGAAGATAGGACAGAGTTTTAGGAGGGTCAGGGGGTGTGAGAGGGGAAGTGAGTTGTAGTATAAGAATGTCCTGTGGTGGGTAAAAGAATCAAGGCCCCTAAGGGCCATAGCTCTAGCTGCTTTCTTGGCTTTATTGTTTCCCTTGGAGACAATAGAGTGACCTGTTTGGTGAGACCTGCAGTCAACAATTTCAATAGCTTTGGGGAGATGGTGCTTTTAGCATGGCCATAATTTGGTTTGCATTATTTACTGCATATTCTTCTGTTGTAAGTAACCTGGGGTCCTCCCAGATATCACTGTGGGATAGAAGAATATGGGAAGCATATCCTTCGGAGTCTGTATAGATGTTTAGGGATTGTTCCTATGGCAGTTGAAGGACATGGGTAAGAACTATTACTTCAGTCTGTTGATTAGTCCTTTGGTTAGGGAGGGCCTGTGCCTCAACCACCTCTTTGTCTGACACTATAGCGTAACCATCTCTTCTGGCTCCTTCATGTAGAAAGGAGCTGCCATCTGAACACCAGGTATGGATGGCCTGAGGCAACGTGCCCTCCTGTATTTGTGAAGGATGAGCTAATAGTTTTTCTAAGGTTTCTGTGCAGGAGTAAGATAGGGAATGTTTAGTATTTGGCTGAGAAAGAAGGTTGGAAATATTAAGAAGTGAGCATGATTTGAAAGTAAGTGTAGAGTATTCTATTAGTGCTACATGAAGGGAAAGAGCACTGGAGGGAGCCAGAGTTTATGAGTCTTTGTATGTTAGAAGCTATGTAAGGTTATGAGAAACTGTGATAGTTGTCCCAAAGTTTAGTTTTTATTGGACTCTCAAATAAGGAGTTCCGTGGCTGCTAAAATACATATATAGTATGCCCATCCCTGGATGATTAGGAATGATAAAATCTTTTCTTCCTTTGTAGAAGGAATTGTTAGAGACAGAATTAGGTATTTTTCTATGGTAATGGCCTTGTGGGTTAGGGTAATTGTTAGTCCCAAGTAGGTGACCTGAGGAGTGAACAGTTGGGTTTTGGAAGGTGAGATTCTGCAGCCCCAACTAGACAGGAAATTTAGAAGAGCAAAGGTGTCAGCTTGGCTTATTTCTAGAGAGGGATTGTAAAGAAGAATATCATCTATATAATAGATACTATTAGATTTAGGGCAAAATAGGTGTGGACTGTCACAGAATCCCTGAGCTAGAATAGTCCAGGTGAGTTGGGGTAGAACAGTGGTGTCAGGGTCAGTCCAGGTAAAGGAAAAAGTGTTTGTGACTGAGCATCTAGGGGGATAGAAAAGAATGCATCTTTGAGCTCTAGTACTGAGAAATGAGAAATTCCTAAAGAGATGGTAGAAAGAAGTGTGTAAGGATTACCCACAAACAGGATGGAGAGAAACCACTGCAGAATTAAGGAGTCTGAGATCTTGAACCAGGCAATAGGTCCCATTAGTTTGCTTGTTTATTATTTTGACCGCTAGCCTAGGGGTGTTAAAGGAGGAAGAGGTAGGATGGAGATTTTTTCCTTAGGAGGACAGAGATGATAGTCTTTAGTCCCCTGAGGCTTAGGAGAGAAAGAGGGTATTGAGCTTGGGTGATGTAGTTGGTAGGGTCTTGTAATTGGATGGCAACAGGATAATTGTGTTTAGCAACAGAGGAGTTCTGGATATCTCAGACTCTGTGGTTTGCATGAGAGGCTGGCAAATGAAATGACATGTTAGAGTTAGTAGGTTGGGTGGATGGCAAGAGGAAGAGAAGGATTGCTGGTAAATTTGGGTTAGGTGAATGGGGAGGGCAAAGAAAATGGAGGCTCCTGTTTTAGCTAGAAAATCCCCTCTCAATAAGGGACAACGCACATTGGCAATACCAAATATGAATGAGTGTCTCACCAGACACCCCTCTAGTCTGGTGAGGTTAGTAAGGCTGTCCCCCAACCTGAACAATAGAGAAATGAGAAGATGTGTTGGGTCCCCCAAACTCCATCAGGACCTATTAAGTGACCCCATTGTCCAAAAGAAAGGAGATGGACCACCCACATACCATGACATCCCAAGACTCTCTGCTGGTATTGGAACTGGTCAGGTCAAAGGAGATTGGGCCCCTTCAGTTACCCATGATCAAGCCTAGTATATCAGCTAGAGGATGATCTTGGAGTGATATCCTTGTGTCCTGAGTGGCATGAGGGCTATCAACAGCCCAATGTCCCTCCTAATGGCATTTTCAGCACTGCCAATGTGGCTTTCAGGGGTTAGGGCATGTCTATGTGACCCTGATGACCCTATGTCTAGTGACCCTGATGACCACATTTAAATCAGGAGCCTCTTAGCTCCTGAGTCTTAGAAGGCCAGGAAATCTGGGAAGTCGTTGGAGCTGGTTATGCAGCCTTTGCCAGAATATGATATTTTGTCTGCAGACTTTTTCATCCCTGTCATGGCATACCTTAAAGGCCATAGGCAAGACTTCTGCCTATGGAGTTAGAGGTCCCCTTTTCAAGCATCTCTGTTTGCTCTTAATATTGGAGTACCTTTGGGAGAAGAAGTAGGTAATCAGGAGTTGTTTACCTTGTGCATCCTAAGGGCCTAAGTCAGTATATTGTAAGAGTGCCTTTGTAAGGTGCTCTAAAAATTGAGAAGGGTTTTCTTGTTTCTCCTGATTGACCTCTTGCAGTTTTTCAAAACTGGTTTTAGGGTAGCCAGGAGACAGGTTATAAATATATCTTTAGCTAAAATGCCACCTGGCATGTTATAATTCAATTGAAGATCTTGGTCATTCACTGCTTCAGGCCTGATCAGGTATGGTATGTTGGTTTGATGAGCTTTATTTGCATGTGTTCTAGCCTGTTTTCAAAAACTTGCCTGCCCTCCTCTGTGAGTAAGTTATTACTGTGAATCTATGAACATCAAGAAAAATCAAAGTATAAGGTAGAGTGATACTAAAATTCTTTAATAAAGAAAGGCAGAGGAGTTAGAGGTATAAGATCCCAGTCTTTTTATTTTTATTTTTATTTTTCTATTTGAGAAAGTTCATTTGGTGAGAAGGGAATATAAATCCTAATCAGAGCATCTACCCCAGTGACATTTCATTTAAAGGAAGAACAGACTGAAGATGGAGGAAGTGGTCAGGAGGAATTGGGGGCAGAGGGGTTGGCTGTGGATCTAGATAGAGCAACTGGTTGGAGGACTGAAAGTAGGTGCCATTGTAGGACATCTGATGCAGCCTGTAGCTGGCCAAGGTGGGGAAAGGTCTGGAGAATCTGGGCAAGGAGGCTCTGGAGAGGTCTGGTAAGAAGAAGAAGATGGGGAGGCTGGGAAGTAGGAGACATTGTAGAGGCAGGTTGGGGACAGTAAGTGGGTTCATTAGCTGAATCAACAATAGTAGAAGTTTCTTCTGGTTGGGATTTTATAGCTAATAGGAGTTGAGTTAGGGAACAGAAGGAACAAAGATAAGGTTTGGAGTGAAGATAAGAAAAGGCCTGGACATAGATAACCTCCTTCCATTTATTTTCCAGTTTGTTGACAATAATTATAAAGTTCCTTTAAAATGGTAGGATCAAAAGTTCCATTATGCAGACACTTAGAGTCATTACCTAATGAGTAATGGAGTCAGACCTGATTGCAAAGGTGGATAAGTTTGGAGGCTTTTATTCAGGTGCTAGATTTAGAGGTTTGAAGTTTTCCAGAAGGCACCTCAGTGGGGAGCCTGGAGACACAGTTGACTACCTACACAGGACACAGGAAGCAGGTGGGTTGAGAAATGTTGCTATCTGTTTTATGATTAGCATACCTTAGGGCATTGAGTCACAAAGGTTACATTCCCACGCCTGGGCCTAAAGACCTAGTTTTTATGTTTTTATGTTTCAATTTTTCAGTCACTGAGCTTTCCTCCACCAATTAGATATCACTTTCAAACATCCCTGCTTTCTTCTAAAACTAACCTTTCATTGTTTGAGATTAAAGTTGTGTACCAAGGTTGTGTCTGTACTCCAGCTTGATCATTCTGTAATCTTGTATATGTTTGAATTCCAGCTGGATCACATAGACCTAAAAGCTATTTTGGGTGTGATTTCTTGCTAGAGCAGCCATTTTGCTGGATTAAAATTTCTCTACATTAGCTTCTGGTAAAGGAAGGGTCATGAAGTGGGTAGAAAGGAAAAGGTGGGTAGATATGAGAAGAGTTAAGGGGAGAGAGAAAATATGATAAAAGTAGGTACCAAATTATCAAAGAACTAATGCAAATTTTAAAAAAATTTAAAAGTATATACAAAAATGCCTATGACATTTAAAAAACGTTTTCTAAGAAACATAATATATCACGCTAAAATGACACCTGGTGTTTCATCATTATTAATTCATTCATACCATAATCCAGGAATAATAGATTAATTTAATTGTTCTACAAATTAATTTAAATATACCATAGGGATATTGGTATTTATCAATGTTAATGAATATGTAGATCTTTTATTTTGTGCTATTTCTGAATACTATTTCATTTTGTTTGTGTGTGTGTGTGTGTGTGTATATATATATATATGTCTTAATTTATATTTTAATGTTATTTTTATTATACCTACTTGTAATTCAATGAATTTATTTTATTCTAGACCCAGTCAAACAGATGCATACAGATACATAGATATAAGAATATTAAGCATGATTCAATTATTCACACTTCTTAGATAACCATGGATCCATTATAGTATATACAGTTTAGAATATCTATTTATTGCAAATCTTGTCTCTGATTTAAATTGTCAGCTCTTGTGTAGTGAAGTTTTCATATATTTTTTAGTCCTTTAATCTTGTTCTTAATTAATAGTGTTTTAAATATTGTAAAAGTTTTCTTTTCTCTAAAGTAGAAGCATAAACTCCCCCATTAAACATTTTCTTTTTATTCCTTGTAGACATTTGTGGTAGTGGTTTTTTTAAAAGTATTAAAACTTGATACATAATAATAAAAGAAGTGTTAAAATTGTACTTTGATTTTAAAATACATTTTATTGAATTGGAATGAACCATATTAATACTTAGGCTAAATCTTAACAGGGTATTCTTTGCTGAACCATTTATGCTCAGCAGTTTAATGTCCAAATGACTTATTTTATGCAGAAATTTAAAGATATTTGAGAAAGTTCATCAAAGAAAAGAATATATTAGTATCTGCTTATAGAAATGTGAGATAAAAGCTCAAGCTGTCTGTGACAGGGTCTATGGAGGATAAGGGTTATGATTTTTTTAGAAACATAAGAGAACCATAGTGCTTCAGAAATCTATGACATTTTATGTAAGCTTTCATAGCATATTTTATATATATTTATATAATATGTTCACAGTGTAGCCGCATATAGCTAGATTACCATAATTTTTTTGAGGATTATGGTATTAAAAGATTGCATCATTAGGCTGTGAACCTGAACTTACCCATGATAACTCTTCATGGTTTCTAAATAAAAAAAACATCTTTCTGGATGTATAATTTTCCTTGATATATAAAATATTATCTTACATTGATTGAAATTTTATCCTAGATCTATTCTTTTCTTTGACCTTTAGTTTTAACTTTTTAAATTGATTTTCTGTTGTAATTACATTGATCACATTTTTTCTTGCCTCCAGTTTAACTGGTATGTTCTTTATGGTATAATCTTATTTAATTTTAGTACACAGTGACAGCTATAAAATGTAAGTTACCAATTCTATACTTTATATTGATTCATTTTAATTAACTTTTATTTTTTTCTTTTACAAGATGAAGTTTAAACAAAACAAAATAAAAAAACCCTGCATTTCTACATTTTCCCATATTTATACACTACTGTTTCCCATGGGATCTTGATTATCATTTGAAGATTTTATTTTGTTAGTACTATTTTTTATTCTTTTGAATTGGAAAGAAAAGAGGTTTTCATGTAGGAAATGAAAAAACAGACTTAACCTTGCTGTGCACTTCTGCTATTTGATAATCTCATGTGTCTCATGGTCTGACATGATATGAAATCTGTGCACCTGAATTGAGTATTAAGTGTGGATTCTGAGTCCGTGAGTAAGAGTTTTCTTAAGGGCCTCCTTTACTTCTTTGTTTCTTAGGCTGTATATCAATGGATTGAGCATAGGAATGACTAGTGTATAAAACACAGAGGCCATTTTATCAATTTCAAAAGTATGACTAGATTTGGGTTGCAGGTAAATAAACAGCAGTGTTCCGTAGAACACAATTACTATTGTCAGATGAGAGCTGCATGTGGAGAAGGCTTTGGACCTCCCCTCCTTGGAGTTCATTCTGAGAATTGCCACAAAAATGAACATGTAAGACATGAGCACAATGAGGAAGGAGGAGAGTAAATTGCAGCCTGAGAAAATTAAAATAATCAGTTCTAATTCATGTGTGTCAGAACAGAGCAGAGATATCAGAGGGACACAGTCACAATAAAAGTAACTGATGATGTTAGAGCCACAAAAGGACAGTGTGAATAACTTAACTGTGAGAAGTAAGGACACAAATATGCTATAGAGATAGGGTACCAGTACCAGCCCCCAACGTACTTTTTCTGCCATGATGATCACGTAGAGAAGAGGTTTGCAGATGGCTACATAGCGGT
The DNA here is from genome assembly GCA_902729485.2 of Mus minutoides. Lineage (NCBI taxonomy): Eukaryota > Metazoa > Chordata > Mammalia > Rodentia > Muridae > Mus > Mus minutoides. The sequence goes on from LR752033.1 coordinate 52,688, forward strand.
CATACGCCATGGCTGAGAGGATAAACAGTTCAGTAATGATGAAAATCTCAAAGAATGTCAGTTGCACAGCACACCCTGTGTAGGAAATGATATTCTGCTGCATAACAAAATTTACCATCATTTTTGGACCAATAACTGTAGAGTAACCAAGATCCGTGATTGATAAATGTCTCAGGAAAAAGTACATAGGAGTATGTAGTTTTGAGTCTACATGAGTTAGGATAATCATGCCCAGATTGCCCATCAGTGTTACCAAATATATGATTAAAAATATTACAAAGAGTGGTGCTTTGAGGCCTGGGTTGTTGGTGAGTCCCAAGAGAATAAATTCAGTGACCTGGATCCTCGCACTGTGGTTGGACTTCTCCATTTGGCTCAAAAGCGTCAATCTGTACAGGAAGTAAGTTTAACATGTTATTTCTAAAATTCTGTACGTCAGAGAGCTTATAGCATGACATGTAAGATATGGCTTCTTCTACCTAACCAGTTCTGCTCCATTCAAGAGAAATATAGAAGACAACATTTATATCTAAAAAACAAAACAAAACAAAACAAAACAAAACAAAACAAAAAAATAACCTATATGATACAGGGGCTTTAAGAGGGGCAGAATAATAAAAGACTATTAAATGCTTTTGATTTTGTTTTCATGTTTTTTTCTATGTTTTGAGACTGGGTCTTGCTCAGAGTCATCTGAAATTTGTATTCACCCTGTCTCTACATCAACAGAACCTTCTGTAGTCTTGTCTGGTTTCACATTAACTATGTGGCTGAGAACAACCAAGAACTTATGATCCTGCTGCTTATACCTGTGAGAGCTGAGAGATAGGGTGATAGGCATGTGCCATCATATTCAGCAGTAAGTACTCACTGTGATAAAGGAAATAATATCTACTTCATCTGTTGGTAAGTTTTTAATTAAGTAAAAAAGTTTTTTTAATTTTTATTTCTTTTTATTTTATTTCAAGTTTAAAAGCACACATATCCTCAAACACACATAAACACACACATACTATAGATAGATAGATAGATAGATAGATAGATAGATAGATAGAGAGATAGAGAGATAGATAGATAGATATAGATATAGATGATGTAGATGTAGAGCTAGATAAGATATCTATGTTTATGTGTACATATACAGGTATAAGCTATATACATAGACATAGATATAGACAGATAAATAATAGGAAATGTATTTTTCTAAACAAGTCAGACACATGCTTAAAGAAACAATTAGAAATAAATTACATGATATTTTTGACAGTCACATAGCAGTTAGTACATCTCTAGTTATGGATGAATGTACATATCAGCTTGTTTACTAAAGTGAAAAAACTAATTCTAGAGGCTTATTTCAGAATATCCTAACATCTCAGTTTGATTTTTCGACAAATGTCTGTGTTGAATCACTATTTCTAATGACCTCTGAACTGTACATCTCTCTTCTGTGAAAGCATGGTCCTGAATATCCTGACTGTTTTTAAACATCTGGAGAGAATTATTGAAAGAAACCAGTAGAACAAATATAAATTTCAAGAGAAAAAGGAAAAAACATATTGTGCTGGATATACTTTAATTTCCTTATAGACCCGAATTCATGTGATCCTCTCAGTACACTAGGAAGTAGATAGTCATCTCTTTCCCACTAATATAGGATTCAAGCAAACTGAGGATTAGAGGCTGCAATAATTTTAAAAAGGTCATCTTTATATAAATTAAAAAGTTAATCTCCAGATACCTTATCCAACATAGGAATATAGTCTCATAAACACTATATTATGCCACATCTTCAGGAAAGTCGACCCAAGTAAACATGGGATATGAGGCAGAGGTGAACCAAGATGCATAATGATAAGAGAATGATTCTTGTTAAAATGGATGGCTGAGGGGCAAGGTAGTGTGTTTAGAATTGTGGTGTCCTTCCCCACCAACACAGTTGGTGCAAATGGCCAGAGCCGTGCCGCACCCAATGGCATCCATTGTGTTGTTAACTAGGCTAAGAGAGCCCGGTACCCCTGCAGCAGGTTCTGCACGTCTCCTAGGTCACCCGGCTCCTGCCCAGCTTACCAGAGGCCCACCTACGACCAGCCCACCTGCACAACCTGAGATGTCACGAGACTTCAGGGTTCCCGCCAAACTCCAGAACGCCTGCGCAGAAGACTGGGGGCGGGGCTTCCCTTCTTTTATCCCAAAATGTTTGTCCACCATTAAAGGGTCGTGCTAAGCAGAAGCAACCATGTAGCCTCGGAGACCTTCTTTCTTCCCCCACTCCCTTAGTTTCATTTCAGCTTCGGGCCAATCCTCCAGGAACCCAGTCCACTGCGGGCAGTGGACCCCAACATAGAATGACCATTCAGAATAATGAACAGAGACTAATAGAAACTGCATAAAAGGTCTTCCCTGGGTACTTATACTATTAATATTTAGGTCTTTGGTATTAATTGAGTTTAAGTATGTCGTTAAAACCTATCAAAGCCCACTGTTACTTCTTACCTGTGTGGAGACCTTGCTTAGGAGTTTTGCTGCTGTGATCTTCTTAGTTTGTGACAGAATGGATTTAAGTTCCTTTCTGGTCCCATGGGATTCACTGTACTGCAGTTCAAATACAAATGGATAAACAAATTGTACATGATTTCCTTTGGGATGGTAGAGTATCTTTTGCATCTACTAATTATTCGTTGAATATAATATTAGGAAAAGAAAAATGCTTCATGCCTTAGGCTAATGGAACATATGGATCTATCCATATTATTAAATGTTGAAAATCACAAATTTATTAACTCTATGAGCATCTAAAAGTGATAACATGATAGAATTTTTAATTTTACTATTCTTTTGTAACCCACAAATAAAAGGAACAATACATTAACATATTACAGACAAATAAATATGAGTTGATTCAGAGAAACACCCCATGAGACACAATGTTTCTAACAAGAAGCCCATAGTGAATAGTGGTGAATCATGGCTCATATATTTATAATATATTTAATCTATGTCTGATTTCCAGAAAACTGGTTTTGAAATCTCTCCAAGTATTTTAATTTATATAACTATTCCAGAAATTATTTTATCTATGTAGGTCTGTAAAATTATATTTCTTTAAAAATACATAGGAAAGAAAACTCTAGTGATTGCTTCTTCCCATGCTATTCTGCCTGATATTATACCTTCTTTTCACTATGATGGACCTATAAATTAAGGTTGTGCTAGGGAGATAGCCTTGTTTTTCAGATAACTGAAGTTATCTCTGTGGTTTTAGCTTCTGAATTCCCCCAAATTTTTAGTGAAGAAGTAGCACCAATTTCCCTCTAATTATTATTTTTAAAACAGAAATGTAGGAAATTCTTCACCTTCAGTTAAAGTGTCATTGTTACTCTTAAAATGAAATCAGTCATCGATACAACAGTGGAAAAATCTGTAGACTAATATCCCTTATCACTGGATAAAGTTTACAACAAAATTCTAGCAAGTGCTTGGAAACAACTCAATGGGTGAAAGTGCTCCCTGAGAAAGTGTGGCCCCCTGAGATTAATACCTCAATATGTCTCTGAATTAAATGTCCAGAACTGATGAAACTTCAGAACCTGATCTGCTGTAATATCAGTGCTGCTTCAGAGAGCCACAGAAAAGAGAATACACAGGCAGTCACAGGCTAACTAGGTTGCCATCGATGGCCTTAAAAAAGAGCCTTTATATGCCCCAATACAGGGGAATGCCGGGGCCAAGGGGTGGGAGCGGGTGGGTAGGGGAGCAGGGCCGGGAGGGGGGAGGATATAGGGAACTTTCTGGATAACACTTGAAATGTAAATGAAGAAAATATCTAATAAAAGTTGAAAAAAAAAAAAAANTTTTTTTTTTTCCTCTTTATTAGATATTTTCATCATTTACATTTCCCATGTTATCCAGAAATTTTCCCTTACCCTCCCGCGTCCCCGCCCTGCCCCCCTACCCACCCCCTCCCATGTAATGGCCCTGGCATTCCCCTGTTCTGGGGCATATAGAGTCTGTATGACCAATGGGCCTCTCCTCCCAATGATGGCCAACTAGGCCATAAAAAGAGCCTTTCTTAAATAAACTGAAATGCAAGGAAGGACATCCAAGGTGTTCTTGTGATCTACATTTGAGCATTGTGGTAAAAAAAAAATGCATGGAATATATCACTCATGGTTGCATTTGCATACACATGTTCACTCACACACACATACAAACGCACTGTGCTAGCAAATTAATTCAAAATGTCATCCAGTATTTTTCACTTTTCTTAGCCATATTTAAAAAAATTAATTACCAATTGACGGTAATCAAATTCATAACCTTTTATTCATAGGGAAATGCTAAATTCAATATCATACACAGTGTCTGGTCATAGGTAGTAATTTGTCAATTAGAAAAGTCATTGTTTTTAGTTTTAAAAGTCATGGTTTTGTTTTGTTTGTTTTATTTTACTCTTTAAAAGGAAGCCTTTGTAGTGTGCTTATTACAAGCATTCCCTTTGAGCTTACAATAATAAAGTAAGTATGCAACTTATTAGTTTCTCATTATCTAATATTGAAGAAGAGAATAACTTACTTGATTTTTATCAGAACATATTACACATCAGATATTCTTATATTTTTTTGTATTAGTCAATAATATTATTAAGCAATAATATTTTGTTATAAATGTAATTTTGCAGCTAAGGTTAATTGCATTGTGATCTTGAAAGTCATGGAATACTCTCATGATCTGACAATCCAGTCCTTCTGATGTGGAAGAATGTTTTATAGCAAATAGGCATCCAGGACTGGAGGTAACAGTATTGGCCAACAGGTCAGGTGCATTTATTTTCTTTAATCTAAAAAGATATTCTATAATTTACATTTCTATTAATTGACTTTTTGTCTCCAGAAAAATAATTGTAATAAGTAAAATAAAAGAAAAGCTTAAGTAATTTAATTGCAGTAAATCAGTTGAAAACACAACAGTTTAAATTGATTTTATGTGGCAATTCTGTGTTTGATTTCTATTCTTTTTTTTTCTCTTTATTAGATATTTTCTTCATTTACATTTCACATGTTATCCAGAAATTTCCCCTTACCCTCCTGCATCCGGTGGGACGAGGGGATGGGTATTCCGTCAATTAAGTACTTCTCTCACTCACAAGATCAAAATATTACAAACCTCTCTTCACCCATATAATCAGATACAACACATCCCTCGTAACTAAATATAAACTGAAAGGGTCGTCGGACATTTCTGTCGATATAAAAAGTGATAATATGACATTTAGTGGAACTTTAATGTACATTAATATACTTAAGGGAATAGAAAGATTAAAAAAGAAGGTAGATCTGCAAAAGATCCTAAGAATTAAGGGGAGAAAGTAGAGTGTTTCTCTTTTGCTGTGTATATATTCAGTAACTTGAAATTAAATTAAGTCTGAAACTGTTAATGACAATAGAGAGGGACAAAACAGTGAATGTGAGTGAACTCAAAACCAGCTCAACCTGTTTACTCTGCTGGAAAACAGTCCTTCCAAAATTGCCAAAGATCACTGAAAAAAAGTATGGACCATTCCTAACTATACACCGGCCAAGGAAATCAAGTAAGATATGAAAACAACCTAAGTTGGAATGGTAATGTCTCCCTGAGTACTGAATCACTGAACATGTATATATTTCACGTTTATAGTATGTGTCATTTGGTGTTTTAGAGACTAGTATGTGGAATGTTGTATTTTTATCAACAAGGGCTTTAGATATTATAAAGAGATTATGTATATCTAATATAAGTACAGGAGTAGGGTCAAAACCTCAATCCATCTATTTGACCTTCCTTTTCTCTGTGTGCCAGTAACACATCCTGGAAATTAAACTCCCCCTAGTGCTTTCCCCTAACTGCTAACACCTTTCTAAGTCACTTCCATCATGTTTACTAAATTGTAATCCCCTCAATGCTTACTTCCCAAGAGGCCACTTTCTTCAATTAAGAAACTGTGTGCAGATGGAATTTGGCCACTGGCAATTTTAAAATTATGGAGAATACAATACTTTTAAATTACAAACGTTTCCTTTTGGAAAGGCAATTGTTTTGTTCATTTCACGGATTTTTTTTTTCTCATTTCAATGTTCATAATGATACAGCATAGAAGAGAAGCATGGTGCTAATTAATCTTAATGTTTTATAGGGTTCTGTCTTTCCTGTCACACCAATTGCAAACATTTTAATTATTCACGAACTTCTCAACAAATGGGGATTTGATGAAGTGAACTTATTCTTCTTCTTATTATTATTTTTACAGTCTTAACTTGGAACTTGATGGTTTTTCTTTTTATAAGCTTAGGAGTTTATTGTATCTGAAGCCATTGTACTTTTATTTTACTGTTATTGTTTTGTTCTTGAATTTTTTTTACAAGGTTAAATAAATATGTTCTTTGATAATTTCATACATTTACTAAAATTATGACCCCTGGGCTGTTCCTGTAAATGTCCTCCCAAATAGGTCCCGGCAATGAAAACACAATTCAGTTAATATGATTACATGTTGTGCACTTAGATTGGGCAGATCTACTGCTACACTACCATCTTCTTCTCAGAAATTTCGGTTTCTCCAAGCCATGTGCTTCTACTCTATGTTTTTTCTTCTTCCTCCTCCTCTGCGCCCTCTCCCCCTTCCATTTTCTCCTTCTCTCTCCTCACCTTCCACTCCACCTTCCCTTTTATCTGCCCAATTATCAGCTCTCTTTTATTTTACAAATTAAGGTGGGAAGCAGGTTTACAGGAAATCACCTGAGTGCCTACTCATTCCTTTTACACAACCACTCACAGGAGAATGAAATTAACATCAAATATTATTAGCTCCAGTGCTATCCACAACTCGGGGCCTCTTTAATTTCCCTCCTAGTTCTATTATTCTATGAGTTTCTTCACTATATCTATTTGTATTTACTTATTACATACTTATTATGTTTTTAAAAATATATTGAAAGTTAATATTTTTAAGTTTATAATTCCTTACTCAAAACCTTCCTTACTGTCTTTCAAATTCATGGCCTCTCTTTTTTCTAATTGTTATTACATTTGTGTGTGTTTTTGTGTGTGTGTGTATGTGCATGCATACTCCTAAATACATAAAGACGAACTTCTCAATCTATATTTCTTGTATGTTCTATGATACTAACTACATACTTTCATGCCTGACCATATAAAGAACTATACACTTAAAGTCTTACCAACATGGCTGACTAAACATGGCCTGAATGAGAACCATACATAATTAATGTGAAAGTGGGAATTCTCACAAGGCCTCAGATACAAACAAATGCTGAGAACAGCAGAAAGTATCTTTTCCAGCGAAGAGGTCAAGAAGAGGACCTCCAAATCGAGGCCCACTGAGTTTAACCATGTTTCTATACATGTGACCATAGTTTTCAGTGCATTGATTGAAAGTATTGATTAGCACCTAGTCGATTCTTCAATGGTTACACAAATGAAGACTGAATGTAAAGAGCCAGAAGATAGAGAAGAGGGCTGTGAAATGCAGTTTTTAATTGGGTACTACCAAAGTGTAAAACATTTTCTTTATCCATTCTTCAGTGGAGGGAGATTTAGGTTGTGTCTAGTTTCTGGCTATTGGGAATAAAGCTGCTATGAACCTAGTTGAGCAAGCGTCTTTGTGGGATGATGGAGCATCGTTTGGGTTTATGCCCAGGAGTGGTAGAGCTAGTCTTGAGATAGAGCTATTGCCAGTTTTCTGAGAAACCACCAAACAGATTTTGAAAGTAGTTGTACAAATTTTTACTCCAATCCATAGTAGATGAGTTCCCCTTGCTCCACATCCTCTCTAGCATGTGCTATCAATTGAGTTTTTGATTTTAGACATTCGGGCCATGTTCAGTTTAGAATGTAGCAAATTCCCGTATCAGACTGGTCAATGGTGTGATAACAGGTATTGACAGAAACTCCCAGATAATGGTCATTGTGATTCTCCTTGTTAAATAATTTCCTTGGTGGCTGAAGCTGATACAAAACGATTTAAGTCCAAGCAGTATGCAGAAAACCACCTCCTTTCCTTCCTTCCTTCCTTCCTCCCT
>LR752033.1:69170-85964 GCA_902729485.2 Mus minutoides
CAACCAAAGACTACACATGGGTGGGTCCATGGCTCCCATTACATATGTAGCAGAGGACTGCCATATCTGGTATCTATGCGAGGGGAGGTTCTTGTTCTTAGTCCTGTGGAAGCTTGTTGTCCCGGAGAAGGGGGATGGTAGAAGGTTGAGGAGGGAGTGAGTATTTGGGGGTGTACCCTCTTAGAGACAAATGGAAGGAGGGATGGGATGGGTATTTGTGGAGGGGAGACTGTGAAGGAGCACAACATTTGAAATATAAAAAAATAAAATCACTAATAAAAAAAATAAAAATGATTTTAAAGTCTGATTCTAAATGTTAAAACAAATGGGAAGCTCTACCTTCTAAATACACTTGAAGTTATTTAAATTCTTAATATAGCAACAGACAAGAAAAAATTTGCATTCTAATGTCTGCGAGAGAAATGCTTTTAATATTTTCTTAGCTATTGGCAACACAATTAATTGATTCTTGTGCAGAAATATTGAATATATTTTATTTTCACTAGTGGACTATATTATTTCTTAACAAAATTTGATCTATGTATGGTAATTCTCTTTGAGCTTGGATATTTATAAATACAAAGGTGGAGACAACATGAAACTTGTGGCATTTAAATTTATCTTTGTGTTTGGACTTTTATGGTCCTGTGCAGGGCTTGTTATGATTGACTTAAAAAGCTAAAACTATGTCAAACTGGCAAAGAAAGGTATACGCTTATTTAGTACTAAATGATCCAATCTGAAAAGTTACATAAAATAACATATGGAATAAACTGTATAAATTTAAGAAATATATATATATATATATATATATATATATATATATATATATATATATATGTATTCAATAAACAATTACTAAAAAGATACCCTGATTTTGATGGAGAGTAGGGTGGGTTTTATATTGTGGTCTACAAAATAAAGAGTCAATTAAACTTACTTTTGCTTTCCATTCTGAATTCTTTCCACTATATTTTAATTGAAACCATGAACTGTTTCTCCAAGTATTTGTAGGGTCTAACTATATTGTCAATGAATTGGTGATATTATTTTTGAAAATTACTGGGGACATTTAAAAACAACAAATTACTAAGAAATATCATGAAACAAAGTAGTAGACCTACTCAGAAATGACTTTAAAATACTTACCCTGTAGTGGGTGAATGAGAATCTGAAATTTCATTAACAAAATAGCTAGTTTGGTTAAGGGTTTATCTTGTTGATTTTTTTCAAAGAACCAGCTCTTGGTTTTGATGATTTTTTTAATTGTTGTCTTTGTTTCTAATTGGTTGATTTCAGACCCAAGTTTGATTATTTCATGCCATCTAGTCCTCTTGTCTGTATTTACTTTTTTTATGTTCTAGGACTTTCAGGTGTGGTGTGAAGTTGTTAGTATTGGATTCTCTCCAATTTCTTTATGAAAACACTTAGTGCTATGAATTTTGCTCTTAATACTTCTCTCCTTGTGTCTCATAAGTTTGGGTATGTCATGCTTTCTTTTTCATTGAATTCTAGAGAGTCTATAATTTCATTCTTTTTTTCTTTCTGAATAAGTCATCATTGAGTAGATAGTTGTTCAGTTTCCATGAGAATGTGGACTTTTATTTGTTTTTGTTGTTATTGAAATCCAACCTTAGACCATAGTGATCTTCAAGAGATTATCTCAACCTCCATGTAACTGTTGAGGCTTGTTTTGTGTCCAATTATATGATCAGCTTTAGAGAAGGTTCTGTGAGGTGTCAAGAAGCAACTATATTCTTTTGTTTTGGAGTAGAATGTTCTGTAGGGTATAACTTGGAATGTAGTGTAATGCAATAGCCATAAAGTGTAATCTGTGGTTGTTGACAAGTCCAGGAATCAGCTCTTTATCAGTGTTGGGTTTTACTCTTTGACAAGAACATGAGGCTTGGAGAGGAGGGTGACTGTACAATGCTGGGATACCTCTGTCACCTTCCTAGCTGAAGTTGTCTTTTGCTTTGCCATTTAGTCCTACTCTAATTTAAAGACCCATCTTCACTCAGAAATAACAAAGAAAACACTATTTCTAATTGAAACTTTAATTTATCTGAACACAGCTATATGATTGTAGCATTATGAAATGTGTTGCACTGAGAAAAATAATTAAGAATCAGAGTAGCAATTTAGTTTTACTTTAATGTTTTTAGCTTGTTCCAATAATTACTCTAGATCATTTCTCAAATCTGTCTCCATTTTCAGTGTCAGTGATTATATCCTACTGAAAATGTCTAGGTATGTTAGCTTTTTACTTTTCTTAATTTACAAAGAAAATCTCTGTTTGTTTTTTATATTTTATTTTTATTGAGAATCACTGATATATAAGCAAAATAATCTCACAAAAAATTAACCTTAGAACTCATAGGTGACAAAAGTTATGAAAAGGTGGCACAGAATATTTAGACCATATGAATGATGATAAAATTTAATAATTGGTGTTAAGAATTTTTTTCACAGGTTCCTATCTCACTAAAATTGCTATATATTTTCATTTGCTTAATATATGCAGTATTTAGTATTAGAAAAAAATCAGAAGTTAAGCAGTATTGTGGACACTAAATCTAATGATGAAAGCTTGTGCACATTTGTCCAGGTAAATTCATAAACAAATCAATTTCTACATTATGTAATTGCAATGAAATACCTTAAAATACTCCATTTTAAAGTGGTTCCCTAGGTATTCACATTTAAATTATATATTAATTGTAAAAATTGTAAAACACATACTAATCTTACTTTTACATTTATCTGAAAATCAAATGAAACTACACATTTCATATTTTCACCTGGAAATCTGATATTAATTATTTTAACTGGTATGATCAATGATGGAATTTGTAGTCTTCTTTTAATTTTCTTTTCTACTTTCAATATCCAAATCCCACATTAATCTGTAAAGAATGGTCACCAGCTATTAAGTTCATAGACTTTTATTTTTCTCCAAAGAAAATATTCATGTAGGTAATAACAACTATGAAAACAGGTACTTAATTTCTGCAATATACTTGAGAGTTAAAGCTCTTCTGTCAAAGAATCATAGAATCAAAGGATTCAAGAAGCAATAAAAGAATCATAGAATCTAAGTCAAGGAGAATTATAGGCTCATGTTATCATAGTCTGGTGGCAATTTTTACTCACCATTCTCAAAGACTCTGATTTCCTTCTCCAAAATTATTCTCTTTTGCTATAGAGAGAAGGAATTCATAGTTTTCTTATAATTTATGATGTTCCCAGAGGTGATAGCATATAATTTGTTCAGTTTATTATCTGTAAATTATCTGAGAAATCTTGAACAAAATTGTATTGATGTCATACAACTTTTCCCCACTGAGAAAACATAAAGGCAGCTCATAAAAAAACATAAACAACAAGAATAATCTGATGAATTTCATGTATACCCAAAGGGTTTATGGTCCCTGATCGAGTAGGTTACATAGCCAGGGATTGAGCCATTAATTGAAAGCACTGCGGTGCCAGTTTATTCCTATAAAATAAAGAAATATCCTACTGGTCATCATCATCACCTTTTCAATAGGGTAGTTATCACACAGAAGATTTTGAATGCATTTTCCATAATAAAATATTTAGCCAGCTGTCTGTATTGTTGGCTTGGGGGAAGATAAGGGTACCGATACATTATGATGGAAATGCTTTATTTATGTGTACTTTATCTACAGCTTCTTTTTAGTTTTAGACATTTTCTCTTATCAACAACTGAATGAAAAATGCCAATTAAAAGAAAACCGTCCTTTATATTTTTCTGCAGAGCATGGCTTTGTGATTTTTAGGTGCTCTGGACTGCCAAATAATTATTGCTTTTAGTGATGGCCTATGTTGCTGACTGTTAACTTTTAATTTTGTAATATGATGATTACAAACTATATAGTGCTAATCATTGTGTTGTGTATAGGTGGGATTATCCACTTACTAATACAGAAAATGATTCCAAGGAAAGAGTGCTCACTATATTGAGGACAATTTTATATGAACACATTTATAACTGATTTTTTCATATCGTCAAAAATTTCTCAACCAGGAAGCACAAACTTGAAATTTGTATATCATCCTATTGTGTAGAAGCTGTCATAGCCACACAGTATGCTCAGATGTAAGACAGGACCAATTGCTACAAATTTAAAGCAATGTTTGATATTGAAAGAGTAGTATGTAACCAAAGACAAAATAGAGTCCCTTGTGTCAGGAGGGAAAGTGAACCTTTAAACTAACCTATGGCCCTAGCTACGGGGCAAGCCTTTCCTGGAACAATCACAGAATAGCCAATGCCCTCTGAATGTCACAGCATCTCTGTGGAATGTCTCAACGCCCCAGGAGGTTGCCTAAGGTAGCACATGACTTAACTGTTAGGTAGATTACGTCTCCCTCCCCCCCACCCCCCCACCTTGTCTCTTATAGTTAGCTACCTGGGTATCTTGCTGATGTTTAAACTAGCCAATCATGTGAAACCGCGCCAATTTACCCAACCCCCCTACCCCATTGTTATAAAAGCTCCTAATTTTCGAGCCACGAGGTCGACGCCCCTGTCCCCAGCGTGGGATACGGGGTCGTCCCGGAGCTCCGATTAAAATTCCTCTTGCAGTTTGCATCAAGGTCTCTCGTGGGTTCTTGGGATGCGCGAACAGCCCGTGTTTGAAATAGGGGTATTTCTGATTTGATCTTACAATATCTACCCCAGATTTATTAACACAGCCCTCCATGAGTTACACTTTTCTTTACTCTCACTCAGCATATTCACTTTCCATACTCTTCATTCATACTATGAATCATGTCAGTTTTGCAATAGCATATATATCTCTGTGAAGAAAGGTAGATAGGTTATTTATTTATTGGTATCTCTTGTACCAAATAGACAATTGGCATGTATAGGACTATAGCCAAATATATGGAACACTCCTTCATGCTTACTACTTCTATAAGAAATATTCAGAACCTATTTGATACTGGCAATCACATTAAACATAACTTTATCAAATGATATTATATCATAATGTTTAACATTTTAAAGGACATGTGTCATCATTGTCTGCAAAAAATCCTAAGTACCAATGTGAATATAAAAGTATAAAACACAGAAGCCAAATTTTCAGTGTTAAAGAAGTGACTGGACTTGGACTGGAAATATATCAATATCAATCCATCTGGCAGTGAAGTATAAAAACAGGAGCAGAGTTCAGTTTGATAAACAACCACATTGCATGACATGAAGAATCATGGAGGTATATCATAATCTTTCCTAGTGAATTATATTGTCTGAGATAAAATATAAATGGGTGTTCATTTTGAAGACCATAAGAAATCATATTCAAGCTCCTCAGTGTAGCCCCCTTCCTCTGCTGCTTCAGGATGAGAGCAGACCTGCTGTCTCTGAAGGTGTGCCACAGGAAGCTACATTCTCCAGCTAAGTCTGGCTTCTTTTGTTGTGCTAACTACATCTCCGGTTCTCTGGAATCCTGCTTCCTGGAGTTCCACAGTGCCCAAGACTTCAAGCTACATCCTGACATCTGCCAACTGAACCCAGGCGCCTTCACAGAACTGACTGTGGGTGGGGCCTACCCTCTTATTACCCAAAAAGATTCCTAAGTAAAATGACAGGTATCTTGAAAAAGGGAATCGTCTTGGCGTCCAATTTTTTCCATTTAGTCTCCTTACAGCCCCAGTTCGCCTCCCAGAGGAACCCAGTCCTTTCTGTGGGTACCATGGCGGACCCCAACACCTCAGGATAGAATCTGCAAAGGTAGTGAGAGAACAACAACAACAGATCTAGAAAAAGCAACATATGTAAATGCTAATTAGAATGAAGCAGTTCATTCCATGGCCCATCACTCTGCTTTTCACCCAAGTAATCTGCTTCCACCCTGGAGAACCTTGTAAGATATCCATGCCCAATCCCATGACTGCAGGGACTCCTGCAACACTAGCAGATCAGGGAACTGCCTGCCCTTTTTGTGCTCCACCTTCTAGTCCACACCTAAACTTGTAATTGTGGATCTGTACTCCGCACTATGGGACAGAGCTCTTTCTTATGCCCAGGTGGTAGCCTTCAGGGACAAGCCTTAGAGGTCTGTCACTACCAGGGCCTATCAGGTCAGACAATACCAGAGACAATGAGATGGCTAAAGGCAAGCATGAGAACACAATAAACAAAAGCCAGTGGAATATGCTATCATCAGAACCCAGTTCTCCTACAACAGCCAACCTTGGATATTCTAACACACCTGAAGGGCAAGACAGTGGCCTTAAATCTCATATTATGAAGATTATGGAGGCTTATAAAGAAGAAACAAATTAATCCCTTAAGGAAATACAGGAAAATAAAAGTGAAACGGGTAGACACCTTTAAAGAGAAACAAATAAATATATGGGAATACAGGAAAGTACAATCAAACGAATGAAGGAAGTGAATAAAACTGTTCAATGCCTGAAAATAGAAATAGAAGCAATAAAGAAATCACAAATGGAAGCAAACCTGAGAGGGAAAGCCTAGGAAAGAGAATGGGAACTACAGACACAAAACATCATAAAGAGAATACAACAGAATGAAGGGAAAATCTCAGATATAGAAGATACCATAGAAGAAATTGTACATAAGTAAATGCAAATATCATATGTAAAAATTTCCTAACTCAAAACATCCAGGAAATTTGTGACACTATGACAAAAAAAACCAAAACCAAAACCAAAAAAAAAAAAAAAAAACCCAAAACAAAACAAAAAACAAATCTAAGAATAACAGGAATAGAAGAGGGTGAAGATTCCCAGTTCAAGGGACCAGAAAATATCTTCAACAAACAATAATAGAAAACTTCCATAGCATTAATGGGGAAAAAAAAAAAGATGGCTATAAACATTCAAGAAACTTACAGAACCCTGAGAAAACCCTCCTGCTTTATAATAATCAAAACATTAAACTTACAAAACAACAAAAGACTATTAAAAGTTTCATAGGAAAGGGATCAAGTAACATAAAAAGGCAGACCTACCATTGTTACACCTGACTGCTCAACAGAGACACTAAAAGCCAGAAGACCCTGGACAAATGTAAGCCAGACCCTAAGAGACCAGAGATACCAGTCCAGACTACTATATTAATCAAAACTCTCAATCACCATAGATCAAGAAACCAAGATAGTCCATGACAGTAAATAATTTAAACAATATCTTTAAACTAATAGAGTCCTAAATAGGTCTCTATTATTAGAAGGAAAACTGTAACATAGGAACATAACTACACCCAAGAAAACAAAATAAATTCATCATCACACAGTAAAACCAGAAAAGAAACACACACACACACACACACACACAGACATCACCAACATCAAAATAGCAGAAATTCACAATCATTAGTCATTAATATCTCTAGTCATTAATATCTCTTAATATCAATAGACTCAATGCACCATTAAAAAGACACATGCTGACAGTGTCTTTCATTTCAGCAGGATCCATTATTCTGCTGCATACAAGAAACACACATTAGCAACAAAGATAAAGAGTACCTCAGAATAAAGTGCTGGTAAAATGTTTTTTAAGCATATAAACCCAAGAAACAAGTGGGAGTAGCTATTCTAATATCTAATAAAATAGACTTCCAAACAAAAGTTATGGGAAAGGACAGTCCATACTCATCAAAGGAAAGATTCCACCAAGATGAAGTCTCAATTGTAAACACCTAAGTCCCAAATGCAAGAAAACCCACATTTGTAAAAGAAATTACTAAAGCTTAAATCACATATCAAATATGACACATTAATAGTGGGGACTTCAACATCCCACTCTCACTGAAGTGACAGGCCAACAAATATAAACTGAACAGACAAATATAATGACTCTAAAAATCAAACTGGTGGTTTCTAAGAAAATTAGAAATAATTTTTACTGAAGACACAGCTATACAGCTCCTGGGCATATACCCTAATGATGCTCCATCATAGCCAAAGAACATGTGATCCACTATGTTCATAGTAGCTTTATTCATAATAGCCAGAAAGTGGAAATAAACCAAATGTCCCTCAATGTAAGGAGTGGGTGTGGCGGCCATTCCAAGATGGCACCAGGAAGGTTGCCAAGTCTTATGACTAGCACCTGACTTCCTTATATACCCCTGCATAGTCACCTCTGCAGTCTTGTACTGCGCAGATGCACTGCTACGCAATATCAGGCCAGCTGATGTTTAATAGTTTAGACCTATGGCAAGCACCTATGTGGTAGGCTCTGAGTGGTGAGGGCACAGAGATTTAAGGATGGTTGGGGAGAGACTCAGGTGCTTTTGGGTGGAAGTTAAGGTTCCTGAATAAACTGCTTTGAGAAGAACTCCGTGTCTCGTCGCTCCTTTCTGTGGGTCGGATCAGGAAACGACACCTCAACTGAACAATGGATACAGAAAATATGCTTCATTTATACAATGGAATACTATTCAGCTATTAAAAATTTGGACATAATAAATTTTGCAGGCAAATGGGTGGAAGCAGAAAATACCATCCTGATTGAGATAACCCATACCCAAAAGGACCTGCATAGCATGTAGTCACTTATAAGTGGATATTAGCTATAAGGTCCAGGATACATATGATACACTCCACAGACCCAAAGAAGCTAAACAAGAAGGTAGCTCCAAGTGAAGATGCTTGATTCTCACATATAAGGGGGAATAAAATAGTCATAGGAGTCAGATGACATGAGGGAACAGAGTGGACAAGGTGATGGGAAGGGTAATGGATTGGCTAGGATCAAATGTGGGTAGAGACAGGAGAGAGGTCTCAAGAGCCAGAATTAATGGAAATCTACTGCTGTTGTGGGTTGAAGAGTAGGGGAATCTTTAGGACATGTCAGAGACCTGGGATGGGAGATTCTATGGGGGTGACCTTAGCTGAGACACATACCAGTAGAGCTATGGAACATGAAGAGACTACCTCATGAAGCCAGGCACTACCTACCTAGTGGAGAGGTAACAGCACCTCCCATATATAAAACTTTTGACCCAAATTTGTCCTGTCTACAAGATATGTAGGGTGATGGACAAGAGACTGAGAGAATGGATAACCAATAACTGGCCGAAATTGAGAAACACGCCATGGCAAGCACTAATCTCTGGCACTAGTAATGATACTCTATTGTGGTATAAGACAGGCACTATCATAACTGCCCTTTGAGAGACTCTACCCAGCAGTTAACTGAAACAGATGCACATTCTCAGAGCCAAAGATTGGACAGAGCTCAGGGAGTCTATTGGTAGTGTTGAGGTAAGGATTGATGGTCCATAAAGAGATAGAAATTACAAAAGAAGACCAATGGAGTCAACTAACATGGACATATGTGGACTCAGAGAGACTGAACCACCAACTAAAGAGCATACACGGGCTGGACCTAGGCCCTATACACATATGGAGTGCAGATGTGCAGCTATTTCTTCATGTGGGTCCCCCAACAACTGAAGTGGGAACTCTCCCTAAAACTGTTGCTTTGGGCTAGAATCTGTTCCCTTAATTGGGCTTTTTTGTCTGGGCTCAGTGGTGGAGGATGCACCTAGCTCTGCAGAGACTTGATGTGTTTGGGTAGGGGATATCCAAGATGGGCCTCCACCCTCTCAGAGGAGAAGGGAAGGTGGGGATAGGGGCAGGACTCTGGGGGGAAACACTGGGAGGGAGATAATGATTGGGATATAAAGAGAGTAAAAATACATTAATGGAAGAAAAACAAAAGGTTATGAACTAGAGTATGGGAGTATATATATATATATATATATATATATATATATATATATATATATATATATATAATTTGTGGTAAATATATCACAAATCAAAATCTCGGTAACCAAGCTTCCTGAATGAAAAAATGAAAAAATGTACTAAAATCTCACTAGATATTTTGAAAACCTAGACAAAGGACTGATAATGGCATGAGAAATATTTTTTGATCATACAAACCAAGTATAATTTTATTAGACTACATTAAAATATCATCTGAACCTGTTATAATTATTGTAGTAAAAATATGTAACATTATAAATTATAACAGAGTTTCTAAAGAAGGTTGAATAGGGGTTATTAAACTAAAACAGAAAGGAGAACATGAGGTTTGGAGGACATGTTAATTGGACTCCTTTGAGAAAGTTTGTGGAAATGGAGAGGTCTATTTGATCATATTTCATTACATTGATGTAAAAATTTTAAAAATAAATTAAAAATAAATCAATTATTAATGTAAATAAACAAAATTATATTTTCAAACATTTTGAGAAGCCAGATTCCTTGATTGTAGCTGGAGATGAGGATAGTTATGAAGCCACATGTGCTCCTATTTTCAAAATTCAGAAGATAACTATCAAAATTAATCAATAATGCTGAAATTAGGTGACCTTGAAAGGTCAGTCATTAATTGTTAAATACTCTTAAATACATAGAGCAAAAATAAGAAAATCAGTATAATAATATTGGACTGAAACTTAAATGAGAAAAAAGTTAAATATAAAACCTTAATAAACATAAGCTTATATATAAAACACAAAATATAATAATTCTTCAACATCACCTCTTTTTTGTTTGCTTTTTATGTGCAATGGCCTTGAGAAATATGGTAATGCATTCACAATTCAGAGTCAATAAATCACTGTTGTTAAATGGAAGAGTAACAGGCATACATGCTGGCACATATAAATAAGTATGTGCAAAGCTTCAGAGAGGGTTCAGTGTGAAGAGGTTTGCTGTTGCAGCACCGATATTAACCAGAATATAACTGTCTTTAATTCCAGGAACTATGACATTCAAAATCTCTGGTTCTCACTGGGGTTCTACACTAATGTATCCCTACACAAACACACAAAATCGATCACAAAAATGTAATTTAAGAGTAATAAATATACAGGTTTTAAAAAGTAACAGCTGTACACAAAGTTAATGGGTATTTCTATTAAAATAACTGAGTCACAAAAGATATGAATAGTAAATATTGTCACAATGAGTCTTAAACATTTATTAGTATATATCTGTATAAAATGGTTTCTAAAAGAGAATGAGAGACTTTTATCACATTGTTTTATGCATTAGTACTACAAAAATAATGAAGATAGGTGCTTCCCACAGATAACTAGTGGTAACAACATAGAGAATTTATCATTTGTTCATTTTTAGTAAAGTGTCTGCTTGGAAATCACTAAATTAAACATTCTGAAGCAGGAAAGAAGAGTAAGGATGCAAGGTTAAATTCATATTCCTATTATAAAGGGGGAATTGAGTAAAATTGTGAAACAATATCTCAATTTAAACTATAATAAAATTTTGTGGAGTTAAATGCAACTGTTTTGGAAATATCATTATGGCAGTTACAATTGTCACATATTATTACTTAATACTGAAGAATGCAGTCTTCATAGATTCTTTTTTTGTTTGTTTTTGTTTTTGTTTGTTTTTCGAGACAGGGCTTCTCTGTATGGCTGTCCTGGAACTCACTTTGTAGACCCAGGCTTGCCTCGAACTCAGAAATCTGCCTGCCTCTGCCTCCCAAGTGCTGGGATTAAAGGCATGCGCCACCATGCCCAGCTCTTCATAGATTCTTAAATACTCTATGAAAGGCATTTTTTACCTCTTTGTTCCTTAAACTATAAATCAAGGGGTTAAGCATGGGGATCACTAAAGTATAAAACACAGATGCTGCTTTATCATATTCAAATGAGTGAGCAGATTTAGGCTGAACATACATGAAGAGTAGAGAGCCGTAGAACACAACCACCACTGTCAGATGGGACCCACACGTGGAGAAAGCTTTTTTCCTACCTTCTGCAGAATGCATTCGAAATATGGTTAACAAAATTAGCATGTAAGACAAAAGAACGACAAGAAGAGAGGAGATTAAATTGAAGGCTGAAAACAATATAGTCAATAACTCTGTCTCTTCTACATGTGAACAGATCAAAGGTAGCAAGGGGACAACATCACAGTAGAAATGGCTTATGACATTAGCACCACAGAAGCTTAATGTGAAATACCTAATAGGGAACAGCAGAGCCTGGAAGGTACTGTAGAGATATGGAATTCCAACGAGCACTTGACAGCGTCTCTGAGACATTATCGCACTATAGAGCAGAGGGTTGCAGATGGCCACATAGCGGTCATAGGCCATGGAGGATAAGATTGAAAACTCACTGACAATGAACACAATGAAGCATGCCATCTGTGTGGCACAAGCATAATAAGTGATGGTGTTTTGATCCACAACAAAATTCACCAGCATCTTGGGGCATATGGCAGTGGAATTTCCAAGATCAATGAAAGCGAGGTGTCTGATGA
Source organism: Mus minutoides (assembly GCA_902729485.2). Classification (NCBI taxonomy): domain Eukaryota; kingdom Metazoa; phylum Chordata; class Mammalia; order Rodentia; family Muridae; genus Mus; species Mus minutoides. Next base: position 81,491 of record LR752033.1, read on the forward strand.
AAAAGTACATAGGGGTTTGTAGGCGAGAGTCCAGTTTGGTCAAAATGATCATGCCGAGGTTTCCCACCACGGTGACTACATAGATAGCAAGGAAGACGGCAAACAGAGGGAGTTTCAGCTCAGGAGTCTGTGTGACTCCCATCAGGATGAACTCAGTTGGCATTGTTACATTTGGTTGTCCCATTGGGTGATTCAAAATGAACTCTTCTTGAAAAAAAACAATAAGAATTTATTAGATTTCTTTCATTGCCATATAAATTTTGTACTAGTCATAGTTAGATCAGTTAAATATTTTATTCAAAACTAGACAACACAAGTAATTTTTACATATTTTAAAATAAAATTTGCTTTTGTGAAATAGTGAATATATAATGAAGCACATAAAAATAGGAAATGATAAAACTTAAGACTGCAAAGAGTTGATGTAAGTACACAGAAAATAAAGTCATGTAAGAATACAAACTCATTTTTGTAAGAGTCACACTGACTATTATATTAAATAAATTCGATGTAACATATTTGGATATTTTATGACTTCTAACTCTAAAAAAATACTGTCTAATGGATCTTTAATTCTCAATAGAACAACATTGTTTGGTTCATTTGAAGAATTCATCTCTTACTTGCCTTGTGGTGTTTATGGTCACATATAATAGAATAGATTACGATTCTTCTTGAAAATTCAGGTGCAGTCTTTATTTTCTCCAGGCCATAGATTGTCAAATGTAATCTCACAATCATGTAATCAATTAAATATTGTATACTAATGATGTAGCTAGGATCAATAAGTGTGGTTTGTCTTGTTACAATAATTTCCTTAGTCAAGCATTAGATCAGCCAACTAAAGTGAAAATGATTATTGTACATTTCTGTCTTATCTTACTCTCCATTTCATTTTTGATAGAGAAAACCCCAAAACTAGCATAAAACTTATGTGATCATAATCTATTCCTGAAAATACTCCTGATTTAAATCAATATCCAAAGAGGTCAAATGCTTAATTCAATATTCTTTATTTCTTTCCTCACTGTTGAAATAAATTCTATAAAGCAGTTAATTAATTGTTTAAGACTTTATTATTTGATTTGTTAATGATGTATAATTAAAAATTTAAAAAATATTTTAATTATAACAAATTTATTTTTGTAATAAATGTAAATAATTAGAAAAGATATAGTAATAGTAAATTTGATTTAACCCTAATAAATTTGAGTTCTTCTCTTATTGTACTCTGAACTCAGCAGAGATGTGTGACTTCATAAGCATGATTTTAATAAGAATAATAACTATTAAAGTATTCTATGATGTTTTGTGATGTATTAGAAAGTAATAACTGAAAAAACTAGAATTTTACTATAAGATACAATTCTTTAGTTTGAAGCAGGGCTATATGAATTTAGCTTATTGAAGTTAGAAACAATCTAAAAATCTGCTTTTGGTATTCCATTTGGTATTTTACTTTTCTGATTTTTAAGATGGGATCTAAGGAAAAGGTGGTGTTCATAGCTGCTGGAGTTTTGCAATTATATTTGTATACTTGTATATTTATATATTTGTGTGGAGGCAACATATTACCATGAAGAGGTTAAGTAGGTCACAGGCAATTTGCAGATTTCTGTGTGCCTTTCTAATATACACATTAATGAGTAAACTCAGGCTGTCACCCTGGGTGTCCAGTGTCCTTACCTGTTGAGACTTCTTGGCAGCCCTATTTTCTTTTCTAAATTAGGGTTTTCTGCTATTTCTCTTTTTATTTCCGATATTGTTTCAGATCCTGTTTTACACACAAACAAAAATAATAGTCTGTCATCTTTGAAAACTATCTTGGGAAGTATTGCTCTAGTATTTTATGGTAGAGGATAAGAAGTTCCTGGTCAAGAAGGAGACTTAGAAGTATTACCTATCTTCAAAATTTAATGCTTTTAATTCCACAGCTTCTGTAGTTTGTTGGCTGTCATGTTAGTATCTCTCTCAGTAGTTATTTTCCTTGAACATAAATTAATTTTCTAATTCTCTCCATTTATCTTTTTGTGGAAAATAATGTTTCAAGTTTTTACAATTGATCTAGAATGTTTAATAAGAGGTGACTTCATTGTAGAAATCTATTTAAATTCTACAACTCATAAAAAATTTCTGTGCTTTTAATTATGTAATGACTATTCAATATAAAATAATCCATTAATGAGAAACCATCTAAGAAAATTAACCAGACAATAAAAAATTCTTTAAAATATATTAATAACCTTATATAAAAGCCACTGAGTTTTTAAAAGATTGCATAAGAAACATTTAAAATATTTATTCTTCAAACATTGCGTGGCAAGCATTTATTGTAAAAAATAAACTAGATATTGCATAGCATATTGCATAGCATTAAATTTACAGATGTTTATCTTGAAATCTAACATGACTGAGGACCCCATATTTTATCTGCAAATCTAATTCATGTTAATTTTTTAAGGTAAGATTTTGGTAAAACATTTACCTATTCCTAAATTCTTCTGTCATTCAAAATTTTAAATATCACTATGATTTCCCACCAATAAATTAGATATAACATATTTAGCGATTTTATGACTTCTAACTCTAAAAAAATACTGCTCCATGGATCCTTAATTCTCAATAGAAGAACCTTGTTTGGTCCACTTGAAGAATTCATCTCTTACTTGTCTTCTGGTGTCTATGGTCAGATGTAAGAGGAAATCCCCCATATCTAGTAATAGAAGTCCAAGAAAGTATGTATCTTCTTACCTTTAATAAAGAAACTGATTTTCCATTCTAATATTATTAATATGATTTCCTTGTGAATGGAGAATTTATAGCATTCTTCCCTCTTGGTAAAGCTCCCCAAGGAAATTTAATCTATTTAAGTCACATCATTACAATTAAATCTTCTGAGAAACTTAAAAATAATATCTTGATATTTGGTGCTAATTACCTAGGACATCCTACAAGTTCCCTTGTGAGAAAAAGTGTGGAACAATTCAAAAAGAGAAACAAAATATTATAAAAGATTGGTGAAGTCTGGAAGACATCTACAATGTCAAGGTATTCTAACATTCTCTTCTAAGAAAAGTATGATTAAAGTACAACTATATACCTCAGGAAATGTTACAGCTAGAGAGAAATTTTAACGTAGTACAAGTAGACTCAGTCTAAGTATATGGATATATTTTCTTATACTATAGATGCAATTCAGTAGAACGTATCAGAAATNTGTAATCCCTGGATCTTGGGATTTTCAGTGCAACATTTCCCACACTTCTAGCATTCTCTATTACTGAATTGAGGTGTGGCCATCTCATTTCCCTATTATTATCAATGCTAAATGTACATATGATTTTTAACACAGAAAATAGAAACATGAATTATATTTCATTACTTTCTAAATGTTTACTTATAAGTTTAATGTCAAAATTTTTATCATTTATGAAGTAATCATGTTCATAAAGTGATTAAACTTTTGCTATTTTGGGGTGACATTTGTTTTTATTTTATTTTAATTTTTTCCTCACTAAAATATTCTGATTATGTTTTCCCCTCGCTATACTCCTACTTGTTCCTCCCCACTTCCTTTTCCATCTAGACACACTTACTTTTTCTCTCATATGAAAAGATCAGTCTTCTAAGAGATAAGAAAAAAATACTATCACATTGAGTTTGACAAGACAGAAGTAAAAGAGCCATATATATATATATATATATATATATATATATATATATATATATATATATATATATATATATGTGTGTGTGTGTGTGTGTGTGTGTGTGTGTGTGTGTGTGTGTGTGTGTGTGTATTATATATATGATATATATCAATCACATATGAGCTGGTGCAGACCCATGCAGGCCATGTGAATGATGCCTTAGTATCTGTGAGTTCATATAATCTTCCCTTATGTTGGCATGTAGGACCTTGTTTTCTTGGTTTTCTTTCATCTTCTCTTGATCTTCACGCTTTCTGCCTCTGTTTCATCAGATTTACCTGAGGTCTGAGGTATCCTGTTTAGTGACGAGTGACTATGGGTTCTTTTTTTTTTTTTTTTCCATTTTTTTATTAGATATTTTCTTAATTTACATTTCAAATGCTATTCCAAAAGTCCCGTCCCCCCTCCCCCTCCCTGCTCCCCTGTCCACCCACTCCCACTTATTGGCCCTGGCATTCCCCTGTATTGGGGCATATAAAGATTGCAGTACCAAGGGGCCTCTCTTCCCAATGAAGACCGACTAGGCCATCTTCTGCTACATATGGAGCTAGAGACACCAGTTCTTGGGGTTCTGGTTAGTTCATATTGTTGATCCTCTTCTAGGGTTGCAGACCCCTTCAGCTCCTGGGGTTCTATCTCTAGCTTCTCCATTGTGGGCCCTGTGTTCCCTCTTATAGATGATTATGAGCATCCACTTCTGTACGAGACAGCTATATCAGGGTCCCTTAAGTAGGCACTAGCTGTCCTATGCCATAGTGTCTGAG
>LR752033.1:87645-110473 GCA_902729485.2 Mus minutoides
CCCACATAATGGCCCTGGCATTCCCCTGTTCTGGGGCATATAGAGTCTGTATGACCAAGGGGCCTCTCCTCCCAATGATGGCCAACTAGGCCATCTTCTTCCATATATGCAGCTAGAGACATGAGCGCAGGGGGAACTAGTTAGTTCATGTTATTCTTCCACCTAGAGGGTTGAAGACCCCTTCCGCTCCTTGGGTACTCCAGAAAATATTTTTAATAAAATTATAGAAAAAACAAGTGTCATCCAGAAATCAAGTAGATTCGATCCAAAAATAGAGTCATCTCAGCACATAATAATCAAAATTTTAAACATACAGGATAAAGAATATTAAAAGACCAAGTAATATATAAACATACAAAGACAGATTTATTAGAATTACATCTGAATTCTCAATAGAGACTAATCCAAAAGCATCTGGAACAATGTGCTGCAGATTCTAAGAGATCACAGAGGACAGCTCAGAGTGCTTACTCAGCAAAATTTTCAGTCATTATAGATAGAAAGAGAGAGAAAGTCACTCTGTGTAAAATAAAAATTTCAGCAATACCTATATATAATCAGTCCTACAAATGGTTTTAGAAGGTAAACTCCTATTAAAGAGGTTAAACTCACACAAGAAAACAGGAGACAAATAGTTTTAGACCAGTAACATTAAAGAGCAGAAGTACACATATATACAGACTGACATACACATGATAGAGAGAAAGAATGAGGGAGAGAGAGAGAGAATGAGAGAGAGAGAGAGAAGCTAGGGAGTGAGAGAGACAGAGAGATGGACAGAAGAAAAAGGAAAGAGAGAAAAGAAAGAATAATGGGAACAACAAAATAAGTAGAATCATTAGTCATTGAAATCATTCAATATAATTGGTATCATTTCTACAATAATAAGACACAGAATAACAGAATGAAATCAAAAGCAAGATTCTTTCTTGTGTTATATCCAAGAAGCACTTGTTACCATAGAGGATAGAGATCACCTTAGGGTAAAGGATGGAAAAAGCTTTTCTGAGGAAAAATACCTAAAAAACAAGCAGATATAGCCTTTTCAATATCTGAAAAAATAGACTTCCAACAAAATCTAATCAGAAGTGATAGGGAAATGTTTGTTAAAGGAAAAAATATGCTAAGAGAACATTGAAATACTTAATTTTTGTCAAGTTTTAATTACTTTTATTGCCTTTTAAAATTATTTTGGGGGTGTCTACATTAAACTTACTTCTCAGATACTATTATGTAATTTTCTATACTATTTTTATTTCTTTAGACCAACATTCTTCAATTTGATGAAACCAACATTTTTTTTTGAGTAGACAAAAATCTACCTTCCATTCTAGATTTATTCACATGGAAAATTAATTGTAAAGCAAGGAATGAATTAGACATCACAAGCAAAAAGTTAGTGAAATTTTACTTTAACATTCATCTACTTAGGACTCTCCTGAGAGTAATTAGAAAGAAAAAGAGTATCTATAGTAACTTAAAATTTTCATGTGGTCTGACTATTTTGACATTGAAAAATGATTGTTTTAAGCAGTTCAAAAGTGTTTTCTGAATTTAATTATATTTATTTAATGTCTTTTTTATCATTTCTGTTTTTTACTTGGATCTTTTCATGTGGTTATTTTGACTAAAGGTTTGTCAAACTTATTTATCTTTTCAAACAACAAACTTCATCTTTAATTACTTGTGTTTAAAACTTTATTTTTGAGATTGTAATTATAACATTTCTCTCATTTTCTTCCTCCAAATGCTTTCATATATCCTGTTCATTATGTGTAATACTACTTGTATATATGTTTTAGAGGCTGATAATATATTATTTACAGGTTTTCTTTTTTCTTTTTTTTTTAATTTCCATTTTCTTCTTTTCTTTTATTATTTTAATTTTTTATTCACTTTACATTCCAATTACAGATCCCCTCTCTTCTCTCTTCCCAGTCCTACAGTTACAAATCCCCCACTGCCCCACCCCTTCTTCTCATAGTAAGAGGAGCACCTCCCTTGTGTACCACCCCACCCTGGGGCATCTAGTCCAAGCAGGTGTAGGCACATCTTCTCCTACAGAAATCCAACAGGCACACTGAGTAAGGGAATGCAGGATCCAATGACAGGGAACAGAACTTAGACATTTCCCATTTGACTTATAGGGGAACCACATGAACACCAAGTTTCACATTTGCTGCAAATGTGTAGGGGTTCTTGGTCCAGATCCTGCATGCTTCCTGGTTGGTAGTACAGGCACTGAAGTCCCTGTGGTCCCAAGTTAGGTGACTCTGTGTGTCTTTTTGTGGTGTTCTTTATTCCTCCAACTTGCTCATTTCTCCCCCCCGCCCCTTCCAGAAGTCTCCCCAGGCTCTGCCTGATGTGTAGCTGTGGGTCTCTGGAGCTACCTCCATCTGCTGCTGGGTGAAGTCTCCCAGGAGACATATTTGCAAGTTTCCTGTCTGAAACATAGCATAGTAACATTAATAGAGTCAGGAGTTGACTCTCTCACATGGGATGGGTCACAAGTTGAACAGTAATTGGTTGGATGTTCCCTCAGTCTCTGCTCCACCGTTATCCCTGCATATCTTGTAGGCAAGATGATTTTGGGTTGAAGGTTTTGTGGGTGGATTGATAACCTCCTTTCTCCTTTGGAAGTCATTCCTGCCTACAGATTGTGGATACTACAGTTTTTATATCCTACCCAGGCTTTGCTCATTCCCCCTTTACACACCTGATCACCATAATCATTCTCGACTTCACTTGTTCTCCTAGCCAGTTCTTTCTTTCCACCAACCTACAATGAAGTGCAAATACACTCTTTGGGACCTCCTTTTTTATTATTTTTTTTTTTTTGTCTGTGGATTGTAGCATGGTTATTCTGCTCTTTATGGTTAATGTTCATGCATAAATGAGTACATACCACATGTCTTTCTGGACCTGGGTTACCTCACTCAAGATGTTACTCTCAAGTTTCATCATTAGCCTGCAAAAATTTTAATAGCTAAATAGTATTCTATTGTATAGATGTAGCACATTTTCTTTACCTATTCTTCAGTTGAGGTGCATCTAGGTTGTTTCCAGTTTCTGACTATTACAAATAAAGATTGCTATGAACATGCTTTAGCAAATGCCCCTGTGGTGTAGGGGGATATCTTTTGGATATATGCCTAGGATTGGTATAGCTGGTCTTGAGGTAGAGCTATTCTCAGCATCCCAAGAAACAGTAAAATTGATTTTCAAAGTGGTTGCACAAGTTTACACTCCCACCAGGAATGGAGAAGCATATAATCTCTCCTGAGGTTTTTTTTTTTTTTTTTTTTTTTTTTTTTTTTTTTTTTTTTTTTTTTTTTTTTTTTTTTTTTTTTTTTTTTTTTTTTTTTTTTTTTTAATCTTTGCCATTATGATCATTGTAAAGGGAAATCTCAGGGTTATTTTGATTTGCATTTCCCTGATAACTAAAGATATGGAACATTTCTTTAAGTGCCTCTTGGACATTTGAGATTCCTCTGTTGAGAATTAAGTGTTTAACAATGTACCCACTCTTTTAATTGGGTTATTTGGATGGTTGGTACTTAATTTTTTGAGTTTTTAAAAATAAATTTTGGGTATAAGCCCTATATCAAAAGTAGGGTTGATTAAGATCCTTGCCCAATTGGTACACTACCATTCTGTCCTTTTGACTGTGTCCTTTGCCTTACAGAAGCTTTTCAGTTTTATGGGATCCCATTAATGTATGTTGATCTAAGAGCCTGAGCCATTGGTGTTCTCTCTCTCTCTCTCTCTCTCTCTCTCTCTCTCTCTCTCCCCCCCTCCCCCTCCCTTCCTCTCTCCCTCCCTCTCTCTCTCTCTCTCTCTTTCTTTCTTTCTTTCTTTCTTTCTTTCTTTCTTTCTCTTCCTTTCTTTCTTTCTTCCTTTCTCTTCCTTTCTTTCTTTCTTCCTTTCTCTCTTCCTTTCTCTCTCTCTTTCTTTCTTTCTTTCTTTCTTTCTTTCTTTCTTTCTTTCTTTCTTTTTTCTTTCCTTCCTTCCTTCTCTCTCTCTCTCTCTCTCTCTCTCTTTTTACATTTTTATTAGATATTTTCTTAATTTACATTTCAAATATTATGCCCTTTCCTGGTTTCCCCTCTGAAAACCCCATCCCTCCCGACCACCCATTCACCAAACCACCCGCTCGCACTTCCTGGCCCTGGCATTCCACTACGCTGTGGAATACAGCCCTCACAGAACCAAGGCCTCTCTTACCATTGATTACTGACAAGGCCATCCTCTGCTACATATGCATTTAGAGCCATGGGTCCCATCATATGTACTCTTTTTTTTTTATGGTTTAGTTCCTGGGAGCTCTGGGGGTACTGGTTGGTTCATATTGTTGTTTCTCCTATGTATCTGCAAACCCCTTCAGCTCCTTGGGTCCTTTCTCTAGTTCCTCCACTGGGAACCCTGTGCCCAGTCCAATGATTGGCTGAGAGCATCCACCTCTGTATTTGTCAGGCACTGGTAAAGCCCCTCAGGAGAAAGCTATATCAGGCTCCTGTCAGCAATCACTTGTTGGCATCCACAATAGTGTCTGGATTTGGTGACTGTTTATGGGATGGATCCCCAGGTGGGGCAGGCTCTTGATGGCCTTTCATTCAGTCTCTGCACCACACTTTGTCTCTGTAACTCTTCCCACAGGAAGTTTGTTCCACCTTCTAAGAAGGACAGACATATCCACAATTTGGACTTCCTTTTTCTTGAACTTCATGTGGTCTGTGAATTGTATCTTGGGTATTCTGTGTTTCTGGGCTAATATCTACTTATCAGTGAGTACATACCATGTGTGTTCTTTTGTGATTGGGTTACCTCTCTCAGGATGATATTATCCTGTTCCATCCATTTGCCTAAGAATTTCAAGAATTCACTAATTTTAATGGCTGAATAATACTCCACTGTGTAAATGTAGATATATTCTCTGTACCTATTCTTCTGTTGGGGAAATATGGGTTCTTTCCAGCTTCTGGGTATTATAAATAAGGCTGCTATGAACATAGTGGAGCATGTGTTCTTATTACATGTTGTAGCATTTTCTGGATATATGCCTAAGAATGGTACTGCTAGGTTCTCAGGCAGTACAATGTCCAATTTTCTGAGGAACCACCAAACAGATTTCCAGAGTGGTTGTACTCACTTGCAATTCCAGCAGCAATGAAGGAGTATTCCTCTTTCTCCACATCCTTGCCAGCATCTGCTATCACTTGAGTTTTTTATCTTAGCCCTTCTGACTGGTATGAGGTGGAATCTCAGGGCTGTTTTGATTTTCATTTACCTGATGATTATAGCTAATTTTTAAATCCGTTTGGTCCAAAACTTCTGTTATTTTTATTGTGTCTCTGTTTAGGTTTTGTTTCCCTGATCTGTCTATTGATGAGGGTTGGGTCTTAAAGTCCCACACAATTATTGTGTGACATGAAATGTGTTCTTTTAGCTTTAGTAAAGTTTCTTTATTGAATGTGGGTGCCCCTGCATTTGAAGCATACATGTTCAGAATTGAGAGTTCTTGGTAGATTTTTGTTTTGATGAGTATGAACTGTCCATTCTTATCTTTTTCTTTTTTTTTTTGATAACTTTTGGTTGAAAGTCGATTTTATACAATATTTGAATGGCTACTCCTACTTGATTCTTGGGACCATTTGCTCGAAAAATTGTTTTCCAGCCCTTTACTCTGAGGTAGTATTTGTCTTTGACACTGAGGTGTATTTCTTGTATGGATAAAAATGTTGGGTCCTGTTTAAGTCTGTTAGTTTATGCCTTTTCATTGGGAATTTCATTTATATTAGGAAATATTACGAAATAGTGTCTGTTGTTCTCTGTTATTACTGATGCTATTTTTATGTTTGTGTATTTATCTTCTTTTGGGTTTGCTGAAAGAGGATTACTTTCTTGCCTTTTTCTAGGGGGTGTAATTCCCCTCCTTGTTTTGGTGTTTTCCATCTATTATCCTTTTTAGGGCTGGATTTGTGGAAAGATATTGTGTGAATTTGGTTTTGTCATGGAATATCTTGGTTTCTCCATCTATGGTAATTGAGAGTTTTGCTGGGTATGGTAGTCTGGGTTGGTATTTGTATTCTCTTAGGGTCTGCATGAGATCTGTCTAGAATCTTCTAGCTTTCACAGTCTCTGGTGAGAAGTCTAGTGTAATTCTCATAGGTCTGCCTTTATATATTAGTTGACCTATTTCCCTTACTGCTTTCAATAATCTTCCTTTGCTTAGTGTGCTCTGCATTTTGATTTTTATGTGAGGGGATGAGTTTATTTTCTGGTCTAATGTATTTAGAGTTCTGTAGGCTTCTTTCATGGGCATCTCTTTCTTTAGGTTAAGGAAGTTTTCTTCTATAATTTTGTTGAAGATATTTACTGGCCCTTTAAGTTGGGAATCTTCATTCTCTTCTATACTTATTATCTGTAGGTTTGGTCTTCTCATTGTGTCCTGGATTTCCTGAATGTTTTGGGATAGGAGCTTTTTGCTTTTTGCATTCTCTTTGACTGTTGGCTCAGTGTTTTCTATGGTATTGTCTNAAGGAAGTTTTCTTCTATAATTTTGTTGAAGATATTTACTGGCCCTTTAAGTTGGGAATCTTCATTCTCTTCTATACTTATTATCTGTAGGTTTGGTGTTCTCATTGTGTCCTGGATTTCCTGAATGTTTTGGGATAGGAGCTTTTTGCTTTTTGCATTCTCTTTGATTGTTGGCTCAGTGTTTTCTATGGTATTGTCTACACCTGAGATTCTGTCTTCTATCTCTTGTATTCTGTTGGTGATACTTGCATCTGTGACTTCTGGTCTCTTTCCTAGGTTTTCTAACTCCAGAGTTGTCTCTCTTTGTGATTTCTTTATTGTTTCTATTTCCATTTTTAGATCCTGGATAGGTTTTTTGTTTGTTTGTTTTTGTTTTTGTTTTTGTTTTTGTTTTCAGTTCCTTTACCTGTTTGGTTGTGTTTTCCTATAATTCTTTAAGGGATTTTTGTCTTTCCTCTTTAAGGTCTTCTGCTTGCTTACCTGTTTTCTCTTATATTTCTTTAAGGGAATTATTTCAATCTTGGGTCCCAGGTTGCCCAGAGACCAGTCTGCGCAGGTTAGCTCATGGACTACAAACAGTGACTGAGCAGACTTCAGAAGCAACGGAGCTTCTGAGATAGGCCCAGTTTTGGGCACTAGACATCTGGGCACCTTTCCCACCTGAGAAGTGGTGTCCACCTGGGAGGGCTTTGCCTGCTGGAGCTCGTGAGGGAACAAACCTGGGTCCTGGGTCCCTCAGAGACCAGTCTGCACAGGACAGCTTGTGGACTTCAAAGGGTGAGTGAGCAAACTGTTGAACAGCACAGCTTCTGGGACAGACCCAGCTTTGGGCTCTAGACATCCAGGCACTGTCCCCACCTGAGGAGAGGTCTCTGCCCAGGAGGGCTTTCTCTGCCTGAACTTGTGAGAGAGCCATCTTGGGTCCCAGGTCGCTCAGAGACCAGGTTGTGCAGGTCAGCTATCAGACTGCAAAGGATCCCACAGAGACCAGTCTGTGCAGGTAAAAGGGCAGACTGCAGAAACAACACAGCTTCTGGGACAGACCTAGTTTCAGGCTCCAGACATCTGGGTACTTCCTTGCATGAGGAGAGGTGTCTGCCCAGGAAGGTTTTGCCTGTCTGAGCTTGTGAGGGAGCCAACATGGATCCTGGATCCCTCAGAAACCAGTGTGTGGAGGTGAGTGTGCAGACCACAGAGACAACACATCTTCTAGGACAGGCCCTATATAGGGCCTTCAACTTTACCCACGAGGCAGGTCTGAACACCAAAACTCCATGCACCTTCCCTGCATGAGGAGAGCTTGCCTGCAGAGACTACTCCCACCAGTGAGACTCAGGAGAGAGCTGGGCTCCCAGGACTGCTGACAGAGGCCAACAGAATCACATGAGGAACAAACTCCAACCAGAGACAACTATAACAACCAACTCCAGAGATTACCAGATGGCGAAAGGCAAATGTAAGAATCATAATAACAGAAATCAAGACCACTCACCTTCATCAGAACCCAGCACTCCCACCTCAGCCAGATCTGGATACCCCAACACACCCGAAAAGCAAGACTCAGATTTAATATTATATCTCATGATGCTGGTAGAGGACATTAAGAAGGACATTAATAACTCACTTAAAGAAATGCAGGAGAACACTGCTAAAGAGGTTAAAGTCCTTAAAGAGGAAACACAAAAATCCCTTAAAGAACTACAGGAAAACACAACCAAACAGGTAATGGTATTAAACAAAACCATTCAGGACCTAAAAAGGGAATTAGAAACAATAAAGATAACCCAAAGTGAGAGAACTTTGGAGATAGAAACACTAGGAAAGAAATCAGAAACCATAGATGGGAGCATCAGCAACCGAATACAAGAGATGGAAGAGAGAATCTCAGGTACAGAAGATCACATAGAGAACATGGGCACAACAATCAAAGAAAATGCAAAATGCAAAAAAAATTCTAACTCAAAACATCCAGGAAATCCAGGACACAATGAGAAGACCAAACCTATGGATAATAGGAGTAGATGAAAAAGAAGATTTTCAACTTAAAAGGCCAGCAAATACCTTCAACAAAATAATAGAAGAAAAATTCCCAAACCTAAAGAAAGAGATGCCCATGAACATACAAGAAGCCTACAGAACTCCAAATAGAGTGGACCAGAAAAGAAATTCCTCCCAACACATAATAATCAGAACAAAAAATGCATAAATAAAGATAGAATATTAAAAGCAGTAAGGGAAAAAGGTCAAGTAACATATAAAGGCAGGCCTATCAGACTTCTCACCTGAGACTATGAAAGCCAGAAGATCCTGGACAGATGTTATACAGACCCCAAGAGAACACAAATGCCAACCCAGGTAACTATATCCAGCAAAACTCTCAATTATCATAGATGGAGAAGTCAACGTATTCCATGATAAAACCAAATTCACACAATATCTTTCCATGAATCTAGCCCTTCAAAAGATAATAAAGCAAAACCACCAAAACAAGGATGGAAGCTACATCCTAGAGAAAACTACAAAGTAATCCATCAACAATCCTAAAAGAAGACAGCCCCAAGAACAGCATCCCAACTTTAACAACAAAAATAACAGGAGGCAACAACTACTTTTCTTTAATTTCTCTTAACATCAATGGACTCAATTCCCCAATAAAAAGACATAGACTAATAGACTGACTACACATACAGGACCCAACATTTTGCTGCTTACAGGAACCGCACCTTAGGGAAAACGACAGACACACCTTAGGGTGAAAGGCTGGAAAACAATTTTCCAAGCAAATGGTCTGAAGAAAAAAGCTGGAGTAGCCATTCTAATATTGGATAAAATTGACTTTCAACCCAAAGTTATAAAAAATGACAAGGAGGGTACTTCATACTCATCGAATGTAAAATCAACCAAGATGAACTCTCAATTCTGAATATCTATGCTCCAAATACAAGGGCAGCCACATTCATTAAGAAACTGTAGTAAAGCTCTAACACACATGGTACCTCACACAATAATAGTGTGTGAGGTACTCCCCACTTTCACCAATGGACAGATCCTGGAAACAGAAACTAAACAGAGACACATGGACACCAACAGAAGTGATGAAACAAATGGATTTAACAGATATCTACAGAGTATTTTATCCTAAAACAAAAGGATATACCTTCTTTGACCACCATGGACTAAGGCTAATCTTCAATAACAACATCAATAACAGAACGCCAACATTCAAGTGGAAACTGAACAACACTCTACTCAGTGATTCCTTGGTCAAGGATGAAATAAAGAAAGAAATTAAAGACTTTCTAGAGTTTAATGAAAATGAAGCCACAACATACCCAAACTAATGGGACACAATGAAGGCAGTCCTAAGAGGAAAACTCATTGCCCTGAGTGCCTCCAAAAATAAACTAAAGAGAGCATACACTAGTAGCCTGACAGCACACCTAGAAGCTCTAGGACTAAAGGAAGCAAATTCACCCAAGAGGATTAGACAACAGGAAATAATCAAACTCAGGGCCGAAATCAACCAAGTAGAAATAAAAAGAACTATTCAAAGAATCAACAAAACCAGGAGCTGTTTTTTTTGAGAAAATCAACAAGATAGATAAACCCTTAGCCAGACTCACTAGAGGGCACAGGGACAGTTTCTTACTTAACAAAATCAGAAATGAAAAAGGATACATAACAACTAAACCTGAGAAAATCCAAAACATTATTAGATCATACTACAAAAGGCTATACTCAACAAAGCTAGAAAACCTGGATGAAATGGACAACTTCCTAGACAGATACCAGGTACCAAAGTTCAGCCAGGATCAGATTAATGATCTAAACAGTCCCATTTCCCCTAAAGAAATAGAAGCAGTCATCAATGGTCTCCCAAACAAAATAAGCCCAGGACTAGATAGGTTTAGTACAGAGTTCTATCAGACCTTCAAAGAAGACCTAATTCCAACTCTCCTCAAACTATTCCACAAAATAGACACAGAAGGTATTCTACCCAATTCATTCTATGAAGCCACAATTACTCTGATACCTAAAACACACAAAGATCCAACAAAGAAAAAAAAAAAACTTCAGACCAATTTCCCTCATGAATATCGATGCAAAAATACTCAATAAAATCCTTGCAAACCAAATCCAAGAACACAACAAAATGATCATCCATCATAGCCAAGTAGGCTTCATCCTAGGAATGCAGGGATGGTTTAATATATGGAAATCCATCAACTTAATACACTATATAAACAAACTAAAGACAAAAACCACATGATCATCTAATTAGATGCTGAGAAAGCATTTGACAAAATCCAATACCCTTTCATGATAACAGTCTTGGAAAGACCAGAAATTTAAGGCCCATACCTAAACATAATAAAAGAATATACAGCAAACCAGTATCCAACATCAAAGTGAATGGAGAGAAACTGGAAGCAATCACATTAAAATCAGGGACTAGACAAGGCTGTCCACTTTCTCCCTACCTGTTCAATATCGTACTTGAAGTCCTAGCCAGAGCAATTCGACAACAAAAGGAGATCAAGGGGATACAAATTGGAAAGAAAGAAGTTAAAATATCACTGTTTGCAGATGATATGATAATATATATTCTGGACCCCCCAAATTCTACCAGAGAACTCCTAAACCTGATAAACAGTTTCAGTGCAGTAGCTGGATATAAAATTAACTCAAACAAATCAATGGCCTTTCTCTACACAAAGGATAAACAGGCTGAGAAAGAAATTAGGGAAACAACACCCTTCACAATAGTCACAAGTAATATAAAATACCTTGATGTAACTCTAACTAAGGAAGTGAAAGGTCTGTATGACAAGAACTTCAAGTCCCTGAAGAAAGAAATAGAAGAAGATCTCAGAAGTTGGAAAGATCTCCGGTGCTCATGGATTGACAGGATTAATATAGTCAAAATGGCTATCCTGCTGAAAGCAATCTACAGATTCAATGCATTCCTCATCAAAATTCCAACTCAATTCTTTACTGAGATACAAAGACAATTTTCAAATTCATCTGGAAAAATAAAAAACCTAGGATAGCAAGAACTATTTTCAATAATAAAGGAACCTCTGGGGGAANACCAATAGATTGGGGAAAGGATCTTTACCAATCCTAAATTTGATAGGGGACTAATATCCAACATCTACAAATTGCTCAAGAAGCTGGAATCCAGAAAAATGAATAACCCATTTAAAAATTGGGTACAGAGCTAAACAAAGAATTCTCAACTGAGGAATTCCGAATGACTGAGAAACACCTGAAAAAATGTTCAACATTCCTAATCATCAGGAAAATGCAAATCAAAACAACACTGAGATTCCACCTCACACCAGTCAGAATGGCTAAGGTCAAAAATTCAGGTGACAGCAGATACTGGTGAGGATGTGGAGAAAGAGGAATACTCCTCCATTGCTGGTGGGATTGCAAGCTTGTACAAACACTCTGGAACTCAGTCTGGACTACTGGAGGATCTAGCAATACATCTTTTGGGCATATACCCAGAAGATGTTCCAACTGGTATTAAGAGCACATGCTCCACTATGTTCATAGCAGCCTTATTTAAAATAGCCAGAAGCTGGAAAGAACCCAGATGTCCCTCAATAGAGGAATGGATACAGAAAATGTGGTACATTTACACAATGGAGTACTATTCTGCTATTAATGAATTTATGAAATTCTTGGGCAAATGGATGTATCTGGAGGATATCATCCTTAGTGAGGTAATCCAATCACAGAAGAATTCATTGAATATGTGCTCACTGATAATTGGATATTAGCCCAGAAACTTATAATACCCAAGATACAATTTGCAAAACACCAGAAAATCAAGAAGGAAGACCAGCGTATGGATACATCATTCCTCCTTTGAATAGGAAACAAAATACCCATGAAAGGAATTACAGAGACAAAGTTTAGAGCTAAGACGAAATGATGGATTATCCAGAGACTACCCCACCCGGAGATCCATCCAATAATCAGTCACTAAACTTAGACACTATTGCATAGGACAGCAAGTGTTTACTGAAGGGACCCTGAAATAGCTGTCTCGTACAGAAGTGGATGCTCACAGTCATCTATATGATGGAACACAGGGCCCACAATGGAGAAGCTAGAGATAGAACCCTGAGAGCTGAAGGTGTCTGCAACCCTATAAGAGGAATAACAATACGAACTAACCAGAACCCCCAGCACTTGTGTCTCCTGCTCCATCTGTAGCAGAAGATGGCCTGGTCAGCCATCACTGGGAAGAGAGGCCCCTTGGTATTGCAATCTTTATATGCCCCAATACAGGGGAATGCCAGGGCCAAGAAGTGGGAGTGGGTGGACAGGGTAGCAGGATGGGGAGAGGGGAGAGGGAACTTTCAGAATAGCATTTGAAATGTAAGTTAAGAAAATAACTAATAAAAAAATTGAAAAAAAAAGCGAATTATTTCTGTCCTTGTTAAATTCCTCCATCATCATCATGAGATGTGATTTTATGGTGTGCTGGAGTATCCAGGTTTCACTGTGGTGGAAGAACTGGGTTCTGATGATGCCAAGTACTCTCGGTTTCTGTTGGTTATGTTCCTGTATTTGCCTTTCACCATCTGGTAATGTCTGGTGTTAACTGGTCTTACTGTCTCTGACTTATGCTTGTCCCTCCTGCAAGCCTGTGTGTCAGTACTCCTGTGAGACCAGTTCTTTTAGGGAGGAATTTGGGTATGAAGAGCTGTGGTACAGGGTCAGCTCTGGGATACTGACAGAGAGACCAGAAATATCCTGTCCCGAGCTGATCCTTGGTTCCTGTGTCCTGATGTCTCTGTGACAGTCCTTCTTGAGCCAGCAATTTAAGAGAAGTGGTTATCTTGCCTGTGCTTGCAGGTGTGTAGGGGAGGCCAGCTCTCTCCTGGTGGTATATATGTATGTATATGTATGTAGCTCTGTGGAACATGATCAGCTCTGGACACAGAGACTGGAAGACTCCTCTCCCAGGTAGTCTCTCTCTGTTTCTGTGTCCTGAGGGTTCTGGGAGGGTGCCTCTGAGTAGCAGTGGTGTGTTGTGGATAGCCTTGGGTCTAATTATATTTGATATTAATAATTCTGTTCTCCTGTGAGTGGCTTCGAACAAGGAATGAGTCAGCACTCAGGTGATTTCCTGTAAACCTGCTTCCCACCTTGATTTGTAAACTAAAGGAGAATTGATGATTGGGAGATAAAAGGGAAGGTGGACTGGAAGGTGGGGAGAGAGAAGATGGAGAAAATGGAAGAGGGAGAGGACACAGAGGAGGAGGAAGAAGAAAAGCAGAGGAAAAGCACATGGTCTGGAGAAACTGCAAGTTCCAAGGGGTCTCATACATGTGGAAGATGGTAGAGTAGTGATAGATCTGCCCAATCTAGGCTAGGCACACAGCATGGATTCATATTAATGGTATTGTGTTTTCATTGCTGGGACATATTAGGGAGGAGATTTACTGCAACAGTGGTGGACCTAGATGTACTCATAGGCCTGTGTGCACTCCTGGCACACTTGCTCTCTCCTGGGGATATTTGGGTATGGAGCCCTGTGGCAGAGGGCAGAGACCTGGAAGACCATTGGTGTTTTTTTTTAAGGAAGTTGTCTCCTATACCAAGAGTTCAAGGATGTTCCCCACCTTCTGTTCTATTAGATTTAGTGTTTATTTTATTTTATTTTATTTTATTTTATTTTATTATTTTATTTTTACATTTTGAGGTATTTGAATCAATTGGACATGAGTTTTGTGCAGGGTGATGGATAAGGAACTATTTCTGTTAATCTACTTGCTGACATCCAGTTAGACCACCACCATTTGTTAAAGATACTTTGTTTTCTCCATTGTGTGGTTTTGCTTTCTTTGTCAAAAGTCCAGTGTCAGTAAGCATATGGGTTTATTTCAGGGTATTATGATGACCAACCTCTCTGCCTATACCAATGCTTTTTTTTTTTTTTCCTTATTACTATTGCTCTGTAGTACAGCTTGAGAACGGGAATGGTAATACCTCCAGGAACTCTTTTACTGCTCAGGATTTTTTAAGCTATCCTGGGTTTTTGTTTTTTCCACATGAAGTTGAGAATTGCTCTTTTAAGGCCTGTAAATAGTTGTGTTGCAGTTTTGATAAGAATAGCATTGAATCTGTAGATTGCTTTGGTAAGATGTCTATTTTCACTATGTTAATCCTACTGATCCATGAACATGAGAGATTTTTTCATCTCCTGATAACATCTTCAATTTCATTCTTTAGTGAGTTGAAGTTATTGTCATCAGATCTTTCAATTGCTTGGTTAGAGTTACACCAATATATTTTATATTATTCATGGTTATATCAAAAGTTGTTAATTTCCAAATTTCTCTCTCAGCCTGTTTTTCTTTCATGTAAAAGAGGGCTGTTGTTTTGAGAGGAATAATTTTGTATCTAGTCATTTCACTGAAGGTGTTTATCAGCTGTAGAAGTTCTCTGACAGAATTTTGGGGTCACTTATGTATATTACATCATCATTTGTAGAGAGCTGTACTTTGACTTCTCCCTTTCTAATTTCTCTCCCATTGATCTCCATTAGTTGGATCATTGCTGTAGCTAGAAATTCAAGTATTACATCCAATAAATAGTGGAAGACTTGGCAGACTTGACTTGTCTGTGATTGTAGTGGTATTGATTTAAATTTCACTCCATTTAATTTATGTTGCCTTTTGTCTTGCTGCATATTGCTTTTATTATGTTTTATTATGTTTTTGTATGCACTTTGTATGCCTGATCTCTCAGGAATGGGTGTTGGTTTTTTTTTTTTTTTTTCAAAGGTTTTACAGCATCTAATAAGTTTACCATGTGATTATTTCATCTTAGTATGTTTGTATGGTGGATCATACTAAAGAACACTTATATATTATACCATGCCTACATCAATTGGATGAAGCCTACAAGATCATGGTGGATGATGTTTCTGATGTGCTCCTGAGGTCAGTTTATGAATATTTTATTGATTATTTTTGCATCAATATTCATAAGAGTAATTGACCTGAATTTCTCTTTTGGAGTCTTTGTGTGGTTTAGGTATCATGGTGACTATAGCCTCATAGAATGAGTTGGGTAGTGTTAATTCTGTTTCTATTTTGTGGAATAGTTTGAGTAGTACTTGTATTAGCTTTTCTTTGAAATTCTGATAGAATTCTGCCCTAAAACCATCTGGTCCTGGGCTTGTTTGTTTGTTTGTTTGGGTGGCTTTTAATGACTGCTTGTATTTTCTGAAGGATTATAGGGCTGTTTAATTACTTGAACTGCTCTAAATTTATCTTTGTTATGTGGTACCTGTCTAGAAAAATATCCATTTTTCTTAAGATTTTCTATTTTTTCTGGAGTACAGGCTTTTGATGTAAGGTATAGTGATTCTTTGAATCTCCTAGTGATTCTTTGAATCTCCTCATTTTCTGTTGTTATGTCTCCCTTTTCATTTCTCATTTTATTTAGTTGGATGCCATCTTTCTAGCTTTTAGTTATTTTGTCTAAAGTTTTGTTTATCTTGATTATTTTTTAAAAAATAGCTTTGGTTTATTTGATTCTTTGTATTGTTTTCTGTGTTTATAATTTGTTTACTTTCAGCCCTGAGTTTGATTATTTCCTGCCTTCTACTCCTCTTGGCAGTTTTCTTTCTTTCTTTTTTTTTTTCCTAGAACTTTCACATATCCTTTAAATTGCTGACATGAGAACTTTATAATTTCTTTATGGAGGCATATGGTGATATAATCTTTCCTCTTAGTACTACTTTCATTGTGTCCCATATTTTGGTATGTTTTGCTTTTATTTTCATTGAATTTTAGAAAGTGTGTAATTTCTTTCTTTATTTCTTCCCTGACCCAGAGATCAGTTAGAGATTTGCTCAATGTGTATGAATGTGTCACTTCATGGTTTTCTGATGTTGAAGTACACCTTTAATCCATAATTGTTTGATAAGATACAATGCACTATTTCAATTTTTTTGTATCTGTTAAGGCTTGACTATATGCTCAGTTTTGGAGAATGTTCCATGAAGTGCTGAGAAGAAGGTATATTCTCCTGTATTTGGATGAAATATTCTGTAGATATCTTTTAGGTCCATTTGATTCATTATGTTGGTTAGTTTTCTAATTTCTTTCTTTAGTTTTTGTCTTGATTGGTGAGAACAGGGTGTTGGAATCACCCACTGCAATTTTGTGGGGTTTTTTTTATGTGTGATTTAAGGTTTAGCAAGGTTTCTTTTACAAATGTGTGTGTGCTTGTGTATGGTGCATTGACATTCAGAATTAAGATATCAACTTGGTAGATATTTTCCTTTGGTCAGTATCTTAATTAGGGTTTTACTGCTGTGAAAAGACACCATGACCAAGTAAACTCTTCTAAGGAAAACACTTAATTGGGGCTGGTTTACAGGTTCAGAGGTTTAGTCCATTATCATCAAGGTGGGAACATGCAAGAATCCAGACAGGCATGGTAAAGGCAGAGCTGAGAGTTCTATATCTTCATGTGATGGCTGCGAGTAGAACCCTCACTATCAGGCAGCTAGGAGTAGGGTCTTAAAGCCCATGCACACAGTGAGGTGCCTACTCCAACAAGTCCACATTTCCAAATAGGGCCACTCCCTGGGACAAGAATATATACAAACTATCACAGTTAGTATGAAATGTCCTTCTCCAACTCTTGATTAATTTTGGTTGATAGTCTACTTTTCTAGATATTAGAATGACTACTCCAGCTTGCTTCTTTTGTCTGTTTGATTAGAATGTTTTTCTAGCTCTTTACTCTGAGGTCTTTATTGCTGAGGTGATTTCTCATATGTCATTATATGATGGGTCTTGTTTTTGCATCCATTCTTTGATCCCATGTCTTTTCATTGGGGAATTGAGTCTATTAATGTTGAGAGAGATATTAATGACAAGTGACTGTTAATTTCTGTTATTTTGAGGTTGGTTCTCTCTCTCTCTCTCTCTCTCTCTCTCTCTCTCTCTCTCTCTCTCTGTGTGTGTGTGTGTGTGTGTGTGTGTGTCTGCACACAAATGTGCCAGCGTGTGCACATGTGGGTTTCCCATTTTTTTTCTTGAAGGAAATTACTTATTAACTGTGTTTTCTTAGAAGTAGTTATCCTCCTGGCACTGGAATTGTACTTCTAGTATTTTCTGTAGGGCTATATTTCTGAATATTATTTAAGCTAAATTTAATTTTGTCTTGAAATACCTTGTTTTATCCCCTTTATGGTGATTGAAAATTTTTCTGGGTATAGTAGTCTAGGTTGGCATCTGTGTGTGTGTTGTTGTTGTTGTTATTGTTTTGTGTATTTGTTTTTAGAGGTTGAAAGGTGACTGTCCAGTCCTTTCTAGATTTTAGATTCTGGGTATGAGAAATCAGGTGTAATTGTGATATGTCTGCCTCTGTATGTTACCTGGCCTTTTTCCATTGCAGCTTTTATTATTCTTGAACAATTTTATTTATTTCCTTCACTTGTTTATTTGTATTTTCCTGTATTTATTTAAGGAATTAATTTGTTTCCTCTTTAAAGGTCTCTACCTGTTTGATTGTATTTTCTTGTATTTCTTTTTTGTTTGTTTGTTTTTCTGGTATTTCTTTAAGATATTTATTCATTTCTTTATAGTCCTCTATTATCTATATAAGGTTGGAGTAAAATCATTTTCTTGTTCTTCAGTTGTGTTAGGATATCTAGGGCTTGCTATAATAGGATAGTTATTCACTGAAGGTGTCATAAGACCCTTGCTTTTGTTAATTGTGTTCTTTTGCAGTCCTTTAGCCATCTGTTTGTCCCTCTATTATCCTGTTTTTGCAGATTTTGGGAGGAGGCCTAACATAGATGACCCAGGTGTGACAGGAATATGGTAGGTTTGTTCATAAAGGCAATTGAATTCAAGGGATGGTACACGTCTCCCAGCATATGAGTGTGCCCCTTCTGACATGGTGAGAAAGAGATTGTGGGTTGGGGGCATGGATGGGTAGAGAACTTGGCTAGATAATGTAGATCCAGAGGAATGCAGGCCACTCATGCCAGCTGGTAGTGCATCAAAGGACTAAGAAGGAAGGGGGGATGCATCTAGGAAGGGAAAATGGGTAGAAGAAGGAACCATTTTCTTATTTTCATCTCAAGATTTTAATTATCTTTTCTTTTATACTTAGGTCTTGGGTTCTTTTTACTTTTTCAGGACCTTAAACTGTGGCATGAATTTATTTAATTGAGAATTCACTGGTTTCTCTCCCCTAATTTTTACATTATTCTTTGAGGATTTCATAAAATATGTCTGGACCATATTTATCCCTGTCTATTACTACCCCCCACCCCAGACAGATCCATTCAACCTTTCCTACCAATCATATATGTATCCTGTTTAAAAAACAAGACAAAACATCAACTCTAATACATATTGCACAAGTTCATTCNAAAAAAAAAAAAAGGTTTAAGGTAAAGATACTTGTTATGTGCCTCACCTTATACCTATGCATAGGAACAGTTGATGTTTATTCCAGTGATGTCTTCCTTATGGCACTGAGGTAACAGCTCATTAACACTCAGGCGTTTCAGTTATTGGTTCTGTAACATTTTATTGGATTCAAAATGCTATTTTGTTCTTTCTAGACTTAGAGTTAATTATACACTTTGGGAAATATTTGAACCATGGGAAATCATTATGTCTCTTGAGAATGCAGTATTTCTTAATGTTTGACCTGCCAATCTACATGCTTTATAAGCTGCAAGGCTCACCAGCCACTGATAGAATGTATATATATTCATGATTCTATTACCAGTTTGTTCTCTTAGAGAAAAATATGTTAAATTTGATTAATTCATTTATTGTGTTTGTTGTGTATTGAATTACATTTTCATTTAACTATTTTATTTGACATCAGGCCACCTATACTTATCTAATCTTATATATTTAATAATTTAAATATCATATAATTATCTAAGATTCATTTTTAGTAAGGGGAAGAGTCCATGGAGAAAATTCCAGTTCCTTTAAAGTTTGACATATAAATTAATATTAGGTAAGTTGCATTTATATTGTAAAACTTTGCCACTCATTGTTTGGATTATTCCATATTATGTATAGTATTTAGAAGTGTATTTGTATGATATACAAAGCCATATGTTGATTAGAAGCTTTGAAGTCATTAAATCAATGTTTAAATTATATCATCCTATTTTTACATTGTCTAAGTTGCCTGAATATCAATAAAAACCATACAAACAAATTTCCAAATTACATTTGTAACTCAATTCATTCTAAGGTACTTGTGAATTAAAACCACCTATCATGATCTACTTTCTCTGAAAAAGAAATCCTTATATTTCTGTTCTAAATGATGTGTCTGAAAGTTAAAAGATAACTTACTGATACAATTTTCCAAAGTGTTTGAAAACTGACTATGGCAGACTGTTTGCCAGTCACATTGGCTTTTTTTATCTCTTTGTATGGAACTAATTCCTAACCTGAAAATTTAACTTAAGTCAAAATCTTAACTTATTTCATTGTATTTAATCATATGCTTGTAGTTATTAAACGTTGCTTAGGAAAATTTAAATGTGCTTCTTTTTAAGTTCAACTATAGTACATAATGATGCTGAGAGAGGGGGTGAGGAGGGGAAGGGGGATGGGAATAAGGTGAGGGGAGAGAGTGTGTGGAAGAGGTCTGCAAGTGAGAATGGCAATCACTGGGGGTTATCTCTCTGGGTGTAACTTGAGACCTGTGGCTCTGGAGGTTCTAAGGAGACTATAATGGTGACTCTAGCTGAGAGTTTTACTAGTAGGGGGATATGGAGACTGAAGTGGCAACCTCCTGTAGCCAAGTAGGAATTCTAGAAGAGGGAGGGAGACATCAACTTACCCACAAACCACAAACCCAAACTCTGTCCTGCCTACAAAATGTTCAGGAATAAAGAGCGAACACAGCTTGTGGCCCATTTAAAAACACATCCCATGTAAGATAGGCAATGCTGGACACTATTGGTGATATTCTACTATGCTTACAGACTGGAGCTTACATAACTATATTCTGAGTCTCATATTTTTGAAATCATTATGGTAGTTTCAAATAAGAAATTTTAAAAAATCATTAAATCATGCAGCCTAATAATGTATCAAACTGATGATTTCACTTCATTTGATTTCATCCCAATGAAGGTACAGGTTTAAACTAAGTTAATGCAATTGTTTAGATTAATATATTTTACATTGTTTGTAATTATGCGATCACTATTTTTCTCTAAAAATATAAACAATGTAAATAATTGAAACATTCTCATTCTTTTTGTCTAGGTATATATTTCTGACTTACTCTCCCATCTATTTTATTATTGATAAACAATTCTGGACTTATTGAGTACCTGCTGTAAAGCTGAGAAAAGATAAATAAATAGACCAATATAATAAAGTATGTTACATCAACATTGAAATCCTAGTGTAGAATAATGTCGAACCATCTCTCTTTATTACAATTGCAATACATTAAGTAAATTAAATTATTAAAACTGACATAAAGATTAGCATTTATAACTTATTTTATTTCTTCATTCTGAAAAATATACCTTCTTACATCTATGAATATAATGTTGAAGATTGAGACAAATATAGATATATAAAAGGAAATTCTATTCTAGTCAAGGGACAAAAGCTCATAAAATAAATTTAATCAAGTACTGAATAATTGAACTTAATTATTTGTGGTGGAGACTTAATTGTATTGTGATAAAGACTTAATTAAGCCAGAGTATTTCAAGTCAATTAGTTATTCCAATTATATATATGCACTTAAAATGGTAACTTTCATGTTTGTATGTAAAAATAACAGACATAATTAGAATTTGACATTTCATAAATAAATACATTAAAACATATTATTCATGTTAACATTTATAAATCAATAGTAAACACAAACATAAATATAAATATTTAATATAAATTTATATGTATGTATGAAGTCTGAAGCATTTGCTCTGAAACAAGATGAATATCCTAGTTACATGATCCCAGTGCTATTTTCATTATCTTAGAACAACTGAGATCTACAATTTTGAAGCGTATCATGTCATTCATTCATTTATAGCTAAACTCATTAGTAATACAGCTTACTTTAGTTTTTTCATTATTTCACCCTATATAGAAATTGAAGACTCAAAGAAAGCTTGGACTTTAATATGCAACTTTCTTTCAATCATAGTCAGAATGCCTCTTGGGCAAATAAGCTTTCTATAGAGACAAGCACTTCAGAGTTGCATAAAAACTTTTGACACCAAAAACTATTTCTATGTCTTTTCTTACAAAACCAACCTGACAAGTAACACTGAAAAAGTGAAAGTCAAAGTATTAAATTTCCAGTTATTTTTGTAATTTATCCTAAGGTTTTTTATTTATGAAAATTAGGTAGTACATATTACCCATAATATCACAAATATGAAATAGAGTAAAATAATTGTTAAAAGAAATTAATTTATTTTACCTTTTTAATTAAGATATAATCAAATAATTAATACCCTTTTATTTTCTCACTCTACTCTTTTCTAGGTTCCCCCTCCCTATCAAATTGATGTAATCTTTTTATTGTTATAGTGGATGTACCTGCAAGTGCATGTAGGTATGCGTGTATGTATGTGTGTGTATATGTGTGCGTGTGTGTGCGTGTGCACACTCACAAGCATGCATATGTGTGATCAAATGTACAAATACAGCTTTCTGAGTCTATTTTGTCATATGGTTTCATGTTAACCACTTTATATTAGATAGCCTTCATAGTACTCTTTGCCTTAGGAGAAGGTAATTAATTCTCTATCTCCAAGCTGTCATTACTCTCCTGGTTTTTGTGGAGGCTGAATCTGGCCTTTGAAAATCTTTCCTTTTCATGTTAACATCCACAAAGATGTTAACATTGTTCCTTGTTTTATTTATAAACAAATTTCAGAAAGAGTATGTTTTACAGTAGACTTGCTGGTATCTGGCTCTTACAATCTCTTCACATCCTCTTCTGCATTGTTCTCTACAAAAGAGATAAGGAAACTTTGAAATTGTGGCCTGGAACATCCAATATCTGTTGGTCTCTATTTGCAGTAAAGAGAGCCTTTTTTTGACAAGTTCTACTTGCATATAGTTGTAAAATTAAATTTTAGAATATATTAAGTAGTTACTCTGATTTAACAAAATGAGAGTAGTGTATTATTTTCTAAATTCCACAATCCCACAGACACACTGAAGTTGGATAGGTTTAGAGAATTCAGAATATCCTGGGTCCAGCCTCAACATGAAAACACAATTGA
>LR752034.1:0-23300 GCA_902729485.2 Mus minutoides
GGACAGCTGGATCTGGTGGCATGAGTGTATATGATATAGCCATGAAAGCATGAGGGTGGGTGGTATGGCCCTTCCCCTTTCTGGGTATAGCATAGGGTAAGCATGCCTCAGAAGTGCTACAGACCTTGCCCTAGAGAGATGTGGGTGTGGGAACTGGTGTGCTGCCCATCTCAGCTACTGTCCAGGCCCAGATATAATGCTTTAAGTTAGCCGACCCCAACAGATACCTCATCTATGAAGTGTTGGAACACATGTTAGTGCTAGACTTGTATATGCAAAGCTGCAGGATCTCCTTGACACAAGACAATAACTGGAGATCCAAAAGAAGTTACAATGAGAATCCAGTATTGATGGTGTGGCAAAAGCCAGAAACCTTAAACCAACCCGATGACTCATTGCAATGTACACTTTCAAGTGAAGATATGTAGATAAAAGTGTGCACTGTGTGACACACTGTGACACAATACGGCCTCCAGGACAAAACATTTTCAGGTTTGGTTTTGATTATTTTTGATATTAGATTTTTATTNCCTCCATGTTTGCCAGGGATTGGTATGTTTTCCCCCCGAGACCGCTATATCCGGGCCCTTTCAGCACCATCTTGCTGGCATATGATATAGTGTCTATGTTTGGTGACTGATTGTGGGATGGATCCCTGGCAGCCGCAGTCGTTGGGACCATCCTTTGGATTGAGCTGCACAAATGCTCCCTTTAACTCTTTCAATGTTTTTAATGTCTGTGGCCCATGTTACCATCAAAGACCATATAGACATCTCTTGTCTGGGTTTTGACATAAGAGTGGTTGATTTCCAAAGTCTGTCTATTTCTGTCTCATACCTCACTGGCTTTGACACTCTGGAGAGATGGTCCCACTTCTCACTAACTGCAGCAGCACCTAACCTGGGTAGCACAGAATACCAGGTCCTGAGTCATGATCATTGGGAACTGAGTTCACTACTCATCCACTATGATGTGGTGTGGGGAGGGGAAAATATCCTTCTCTCCTCACAACTCTACACTCACCACCTATGGCAATAGGGTTATCTGGACCCAAGGTCATAGAAGCTGTAAAGCTGGCACCACCCCTCCTTTGCTGAAGGACTTGAGAAGAGCAGGTCTTAAACCTTGATTAGGTAGCACAGGACAGCTGGATCTGGTGGCATGAGTGTATATGATATAGCCATGAAAGCATGAGGGTGGGTGGTATGGCCCTTCCCCTTTCTGGGTATAGCATAGGGTAAGCATGCCTCAGAAGTGCTACAGACCTTGCCCTAGAGAGATGTGGGTGTGGGAACTGGTGTGCTGCCCATCTCAGCTACTGTCCAGGCCCAGATATAATGCTTTAAGTTAGCCGACCCCAACAGATACCTCATCTATGAAGTGTTGGAACACATGTTAGTGCTAGACTTGTATATGCAAAGCTGCAGGATCTCCTTGACACAAGACAATAACTGGAGATCCAAAAGAAGTCACAATGAGAATCCAGTATTGATGGTGTGGCAAAAGCCAGAAACCTTAAACCAACCCGATGACTCATTGCAATGTACACTTTCAAGTGAAGATATGTAGATAAAAGTGTGCACTGTGTGACACACTGTGACACA
This sequence comes from Mus minutoides, assembly GCA_902729485.2. Taxonomy (NCBI): domain Eukaryota; kingdom Metazoa; phylum Chordata; class Mammalia; order Rodentia; family Muridae; genus Mus; species Mus minutoides. Next base: position 1,605 of record LR752034.1, read on the forward strand.
ATACGGCCTCCAGGACAAAACATTTTCAGGTTTGGTTTTGATTATTTTTGATATTAGATTTTTATTTTCTTTTAGGAGGCTGATATGAATAGTTGATGAGATGAGTAGAATTATGGTACATGAGAAATTCACAAAACACAATAGAATTTTTAAAAGATGCAGGACTAAGTCAAAGAGAAGTCAACCTTTATTATTTTTCACTGATAGAAATGACACTAAGAAATGGGTGATATAATAAAGTTTAGATGATTCCAGATATAACTAGACTTTTATTATGCACACCTACTAATTTGCTCACATTCTAGATCCTGTAAATACAGATCAGTGCAGAAAAAGCCAAATACTCATGTTATCTGATCTCTTAGAAGTCATAATTGCCCATGGGAAACTTCCCTTTCTACCTTTCTTCTTTCTCTTATCCTTGGTGCAACTGAGCAAGAGTCGTGATTTTAAACTATATATATATATATATATATATATATATATATATATATATATATATATAATCGATGTACACTTGAACACATTTAAATCAATTCCAATTTATTTCTCTCTTCTTTGGAGATTAATTATATATATTTGTTCCAATGCAGCATTTTACTTTATATTTTGTTAGATATAGAAGCAGATAAAAGAGAACATAATATATTTATTCATGACTTTCCCATATAGTTTTATGAAAAATTGCTCTAGAAGGGAGAAGAAATACCATATAATACATATTCTAGAGTTCTAAAAGAAAATAAGTACCTATAGCATTTGTTGTCCAGTTTCTATATGCTGAGAAAATTCATGGCATAACTGACATTCTGACTGGTACAGTCTGAAAGGCTAGATGAACAAATGTCATTTGGATTTAGCAGTCCTTTTTGAATCTGTTATAGAAGCATGTCTCAGGAAATAGGGTCCTTTGAAGGAGAATTAGTCAGGGTGCTGGAACAGCAGTTCTCAGCATCTCACTACCCTCGATGAGGGAATCCTGTCAGGGCTGCCATCCTGGTATTCTATTATGTAATATACAAACTTTACAAGCAATACACAGTGCTATAAATTCATTTACATGGTATGTGAAAGTTACATGGATTAAATAAGAATGATTGTTTTTTGTTCTTTGAGCAGAAGAAAGACAACTGTCTTTCTTTAAAAGTTATTTGATCATATAATCAAACGGCAGCATCAATCTCCATTAATGCCATCTGAAAGGATGTTATGTGATAATAAGCTATGAGAATTCTGTAGCTAACAAGATTTATTGGCTCTGTATAGCTGAAGTTCTTACTGGAGACAATTTCCTGGCTCAGATTCAGAGCTGTCCACAACTGGGGAGAACAATAAAAGCATCACCCGTTTCTCTTGTCTTCCTGAATTTCTTCTGTTTGCAGCCTAGATCTTTGGGGGTCTCCCTGTCTCAAATATGATTCTTAATATTTTGAAAGGTATCCAAAGCCATTTATTCTGTCCTGTTAACAGAAACTTACAGCCATTCTCCCAACCCAGTGTGCCTTTAGTCATTTGAGGTCATTAAAATTATAGACTGATTCAATTTAGCAGTATTTTAGGTCTCCTCTATTTTGACCTCTTTAATAGATGTACCATATCAGTATAATCATTGAACTTATAACCATCTTGATTTTGATAATTTAAGACATTGTTATTATTATTATTATTATTATTATTATTATTATTATTATTACTATTATTATTATTATTATTATTATTATTAGAGACAAGGTTTCTCTGTGCCTGGGCTGATTTAAATATGCTTTGTATATTAGGCTAGTTTCAAACTCACAAGGAGCCTATTTGTCCCTGCTTTTGACTTTCAAGTATTTAGATATATAGCCTGGATTTATAAATCTATTATCTATGTAGACTTGAACACATTTTAATCAATTCCCATTTCTTTCTCCTTTGGAGATTAATATCTATATGGGTAAATATACATTCATTCCCCTTTCCCTTTACATAAATTAATTTAATACTTCTCTGTATTTAAGTTAGTAAATTTCTTCCACTTCCCGTATAAGCATATTCCCAAGGCATTTTTTATCTGTTCAGAGTTTTTAGCTTGGATTATGTACCATGTGCCAGGCTGAGCAGTCTTCAGTATCCCAGTGGGAGCTCACATTCAAGGAGACCAGCTTCTTAACATAGCATGATCTCTTAATTCATGCTATTTTCTATAATTTTTTTTTTTTACTGCAGGAAACATGCAGCCCACTTGCACTCTGCTCTCTGAGTGGCAGACTATTCCTGCTTCATTGTACAGCAAGGGTTTTCAGTACCTGAGTAATACTGCTGGATTAATTGGGGCTGGATTAGATTTCAGAGGTTCAGTACATTATCACCATGGTGGCAACCATGGCAGCATGCAGGCAAACATGGTGCTCTAGGAGCTAATACTTCTGTATCTTCATTCAACGGGAGGCAGGAGCAGACTGACTTCCAGGAAGCTAGGAGGAGGGTCCCAAAGCAGACCACCCACCACAGTGACACTCTTTCTCCAACAAGGCTACATCTCCTAATAGTGTCATTCATGTGCAAAGCATATTCAAACCACAACATTTCACTCCCTGACCCCCATAGACTTGTTCAAACACATGAGTCTATGCGGCCATACCTAGACACACATAATACAAAATACATTTAGTCCAACTTCAAAAGTTCCATAGTCTATAACAGTCTTAACCATTTTAAATGTTCAAAGTTTAAAGATTCTTCTGAGATTCATCCGATCACTTAACTGTAATCCCCTATAAAATCAAATAAAAATGCAGATCTCATACCTCTAATATCACAGGAGATTCATTACTGTTCCAAACACCATAGCAAGGAAATACTGGACCAAAGCAATACAAAAAGGCAGCTGGTCAAATCCCAAACTCTGCATCTGCATTTCTAATGGCAAAGCACTCTTGAGATTTACAAATCCTTTCATTGTTGTTCACTGCCCTTGGTGAAGCTGACATTCAGCAGAAAAAAGTTTCGTTCTCTGTAGGCTGGTTCTCCTCCCTGTTAGTAGCTTTTCTCCACAGGTATCTCATGGCTCTTACATCTCAAACATATTGAGTTATATACAGCAACTTCAACTTTATAGTGTCTTGTTCCAATGTCTGGGATCCACATATGATCCTCTGAGTTCCTCCAAAGGACTTGGGTCACTTCTCTAGCTTTGTCCTCGAAAGCCTAGGCTCTGCTTGTCTCCACTTTATGTCTGCTGCTATTCTTGATGATCATCCCACAGTGCTGGCATCTCCAATTCACTGGAGTCTTCCACTTCTATTAAGACTTCACCAAAACCTCGCATAGGCTCTCTTCATGATGGCAAGCCTCAAGTTCTTTGCATGAGCACTTCAGCCCTGTACCGTCAACTGCAAATGCACCTACACCAAAGGCAGGACCATCCACCAAAATTTAAGGGACTTCCTGCTGAATTGGTTTGAATAATTCCTGTTTGGTGGCTGATCAGCTCTAGTGCTTCAAAGGCTAATCATAAATATGTTGTTTTTGTTTTGTCTTTTTTTCTGGGGACTGAATGATCAAAGAAAGCATAGAAACTCATGATTGTTTAATATTTATTAAACAGTTTGGAAGATGGGGAAACATATGAAAGTGAAGATAAACTACTAAGCCAGGTCATTCACAGAAATGTTATTGAAAGACTATTCTGGAAGAAAGAATTAGTTATTGAAATGAATGTTATTGAAAGACTATTCTGGAAGAAAGAATCAGAATATCCTTGAGTTCTGCAAACTAAACTTTAGTCCAAACAGCTGACCCTCTCCTCTATAAGAAAAGAGTTACACACTCTTCCAAATATCTTTGTTTGGGGATGCAAAGATAACTCAGCAATTAAAAGCATTTGTTCTTAGTGAGGACTTAGGTTCGATCCCTACCAACTTTAGTTCAAAACCATCCATCAGTCCAGTACCTGGTTATGTAACACCCTCTTCTCATATCCAACAAGAATGTATGCACACACACACACACACACACACACACACACACACACACACACATATATATATATATATATATATATATATATATATATATATATATGCAGGCAAGTTACTCCTAGGCTTAAAATAAATAAAAAAATAAATCTTAGAATGTTTAAAAATTTTTATTTTGAGTAACAATAGAAATATATATGGGTGCCTTGAAGTTCATAATGCTGGTGATCAGATTTAGATTAGTGTAATACTCAAGTGCTCCAGTAGCTATGTGATCTTCTTTTCCTTGTTCCCTTCTTTTTTGACTGTAGCTGACACAATATACTTCTGATTTCAAATTATATGTTGAACATATTTCCATTAAAATAATGGTAGTAGAAATAATATAGGGATGCAAGTAAAGTGATCCACCTTAGCTATTAGGCAATTACTATCTAAAATCACAAGAACAAAGAAGATGGTTGTTATTGTGCAACATTATGATATGTAGAATCTGTGATTTTAATTTAGTTTTTCTCATGTAAGGTATAAAAAGTCAGGATCACCAAAGGAGTTCCTTTCCCTCTATTATACCTGAATAGCTTCCAGGTAATAGCAGGGCATCCAGAGTAGTGGCATATAGACTGAGAGACTCATTTTAAATCTTTGAAAGATTATATTTTATGCCCATACTCTCTGTAAAGCATCACTACAGATATCTTTAAATCTAGGTGAAGGGGCACATGGATATTTTAAAGTAAGATTAAGGATGGAGCCAGGATTATAGTCAGTGATCAATTCATATCTATGTCTGTGATCTCTGACTACTCATCTGTGCATCCCAAGAAATTTCTTGGAACTAAAATGCTATATTTTTCAAGTAGGAATTAGAGGATGGAATTATGAAATACTTAGTAGGCATCTTGTTTAGAACAGAGGGCTTTAAGAGCCAGCTTATTTTAAGAGAGCATGGTATTTAAACGGATATCCAGTATAATTCTGTTAAAACTCTGTATGTCACTGGATGTACAGTAGGGTGTTTTGAGTCATATAAAATATGCTGACATAAGATGTCTGGGAACCCATAACTATTTTTGGCAATGTTTCAGTAATGTGATATTTTGTATCTAGATAGCTCTGAGCCTTAGAGTTTGAGCCGTCGTCTGGTTCTCCAACTTAGGGAGTCTGCTTAAGTCTATTTTTTTCTTTAATATTCATCACAACATCTGTGTGGCCTGCCTGTGTGAGACTCGTATATACTAGCCTGTGCCTGGGTACCAGAATCTGAGGTCTGTATAGCCACTTATGTCTCCTGAATTATTTGTCTTATCTATCTGAAGACCCTTAAATTGTTTTCAAACCCAGGCTTCCTGTGGCCCAAGTTATTTCCTGTCTTGGACCTTACATACTTACACAGCTTTTCAATTTTTTTTCAAAAAATCTTTTAAAGTTCTTTGTAACTGCTTTGGTTGAGAGGAAACTTATGGAGATCTATACTAGTTCCCCAGAACAGTCCTAGATCTTAATTATCAACCTAAGTGAATGTAGATTCTTCAAGAAGATAGGCCTCTGGAAATTATATTGAATTTATTACTTAAGCTATGAAGGTCCATACAGTGTGCCTGGCACAACTTTCTGACTGTTATCCTAGACTATGCAAGAGGAAAAGGAACTTAGGAGTGGCTGGCATTTCTCACTCTACTTGAGTGTAAAGAGAATGTGATCATGTATTTCAAGCTCCTTTTACTATCATTTTTCTGTCATGTACCTTGAACGGTAAGATAAAATCAACCTTTCTTTCCCCTGAAGTTACTTTTGTTAGGATATTTTATCATACCAATTGAAAAGAAACTGTCACAGGCAAATTAGTTGTCCTATGTTTTATCTTGAGAAGTCCTGAAAACCGAAATCTGCTAATGCTCCTAGAGAGATAAAATCTTAGTCCAACATATTCTTAAATTGAGACTTTAGATATGAACTTAAAATAGCCTCAAATTATGTCTATTTGGGAAGTTCTAAATGTTGTATAAAGAATAAATACAAAAATAAAATCCAATGCATATTCTTAATACAAATTTCTGATGCAACTCATACATCTGATACAGTGAAAACTTGGCCTTGGGGATGTGTTTCAATTGGTAAAGTACTTGCCTTAGAATACATGAAGCCCTGTATTAGATTCCCAGGACAGCATAGAATCAGGTGTAATGTCACAAGCTGATAATTTCAAGACTTAGCATGTGAAGGCAACTGATAAGAAGTTTAAGATCATCATTTTGTATAGAACAGGTTTCTGGCATGGAGAAAATGTCTAAGGAGAAAAAATTCTATTTGTATAGATCACTATAGGGAACATATCTAACGTATGGTAGATACACTATGTAGGATTTTAAGCAGTCATAAAAACTATGTCTATATAAAATATAAAATGATACAAGTTAGAAGAAAGGAATAAAGCGAGTGGTAAAATTTTATGTCAACAGAATTGTCTTGAAAAGTGTATCTTTTATTATTATTATTATTACATTTATTTATTTATTTATTTTGCACTCCAGTCATTACTGAGTCCACCCTTCTACAATTCCTCATCCCATTCCTCCTTCCCCTGCCTCCAAGAGAATATATCCACCCCCCACCCCCTCTAGGCCTTCCCACTCCATGGTGCTTCAAGTCTCCCCAGGATTAGGAGAGTCTTCTCTCACTGAGGCAGACTAGGCAGTCTTTGGCTATGTGTTGGTGGCTTCAGACCAGCTCCTGTATGCTGCTTGGTTGATGGCTCAGTGTCTGAGAGATCTCCGTGATCTTGGTCACTTGAGACTGCTGATCTTCATATAATGTAGCCCTCCTCCTCAGCTGCTTCTAGCCCTTCCCTAATTCAACCACAGTGGTCAGTCCATTGGTTGGGTGTAAGTATCTGCCTCTTACTCCGTTAGCTGCTTGTTGAGCCTCTGAGAGGACCATCATGGGAGGCTCCTGTCTGTAAGCAAACCATAGCACCAGTAATAGTGTCAGGCCTTGGAGCCTTCCCTTGAGATGGATCCCAAATTGCACCAGATCCTAGATCTCTTTTCCCTCAGTCTCTTCTCCATTTTTCTCCATGCATTTCTTTTAGACAGGAACAATTCTGGGTCAATCTTTTTGACTGTGGCATTGCAACCCCATCCCTCGCCTTGATGCCCTGTCTCTCTACTCCAGGTAGACTCTGCAAGTCCCCTCTCCTCACTGTTGAGCATTTCATCTAAGGTCCCTTTCTTTCAAAACCGGATCTTAAAAGACATCACTGAATTATAGTAAATTGTTTAATTTTTCAACTGTAAACATATGCTCAAGAATGCCTTACAAATATTATCCCATTAGAATCTGAACACATTTATATTCACATTTATATCACACATAACAAAATGATAACACACTGGCTTTAAAATACTCTGGTATTGGTTTTGCTAATATTGTTGTGGTTAGCTTTATGTCAAACTGACAGGCACTAAATCTGTGAAACAGTTCATATACCTAAAAAATAATAACATTTTACACTTTTTTGTTATGTGATACTGAGTTACATAAGGCAATTTTCATGAAAGTATATAAATATACATGGACTTTTTATTTTCTTCAAATGACAACTATATAAGCAACTATTTATTCAATGAAACAAGCTGCATTCCGTTTGCTGGTGAGACTCACATGCTCCATTTGTAATGAGTGACCGGCCTAGAAGAACAATAATCTATAACCTAAAATTATAACATTGTATTGAATGCAGCTGTGCCTTCCTTCACAATCATGTGAGCTAATTAACTTCTGAAGAAAAAGCTACTCCTCACTCTCGCACCTTCTGTGATCTTTAATATTGATCAAAAACTTGACATCATATAAAATCACCTGGCAGACTAACCTCAATGTGTCTGTGAGTGAGTTTCCAGACTTGGTTAGTTGAGATAGGAAGACTAACCTGAAGTGTGTGAAGTGTGGTACCATGGGATGGGGATCTGGACTAAATAAGAAGGAGAAAGTGAGCTGAATACAAGTGGTTATTATTACTCTTTGGCTTTCTGAATGTAGTGACAGTGTTTCCAGCTACCTCAAGTTCCAGCTACCATGACTTCATCATCATAATGAATTGTAACCTCAAACAGTGAGTCTAAACAAGTCCTTTCTTTAATTGCTTTACCATGACATTGAGAGCATTAACTGCTATGGTCCTCTTTCTTGGTCTCTCTCTCTCTCTCTTCCTTTCCTATGTCTCTACACAAGAGTGTCTCCACTTTTGATGGGAATTTGTCCTACCAAACCCATTGCAGCAATGTGCTGGTTAGTGTTTTTCAACTTATCATAAACTAGAACCATCTGTGAAGAGGAACCTCAGTTGAGTAACTACCTCCATAGGATCAGCCTGTAGACGAGCTTGTGGAACTTTTTTTTTTTCACTTATAATTGATGGGGTAGGGCTCAGTATAGTATGTGCAATGACATTCCCCATCCTGGCCAAGTTGGTCCTGAATGACCTAAGAGATCAGCTAAGCAAACTATGAGGTGTAAGTCAGTAAGCAGCCTTCCTCTGTGGTTTCTGATTCAGTGACTGACAGCCAGTTCTTCCTTTGAGTTCCTCTCCCGACTTCCTTGCATGATGAACTGTATACTGTAATTTTAAATAAACCCTTTATTCCACAACTTGTTTTAGTATCTGTGTTTTATCACAGCAATAAAAAGCAAACTGGCGCACGCCTTTAATCCCAGCACTCGGGAGGCAGAGGCAGAGGCAGGCGGATTTCTGAGTTCGAGGTCAGCCTGGTCTACAAAGTGAGTTCCAGGACAGCCAGGGCTATACAGAGAAACCCTGTCTCGAAAAACCAAAAAAAAAAGAAAAAAGAAAAAAAAAAGAAAACTTAAACAGCTAAATATTTATTATATTGCAAGCCAAGATGCTGAGATGCCTCATCAGTATAGGGATGCACTCCACAAACCTCAAGTGCTTGCTGATTGGGTTTTTACTGGGACGCAGGGTCCCCAATGGAGGACCTAGAGAAAGGACCCAAGGAGATAAAGGGGCTTTGAGCCCCATAGGAGGATCAAGAATATGAAATAACCAGCACTCCCAAAGCTGCAAGTGACTGAACCCAAAACAAAAGAGTACACATGGTGGAACTCAGGCCTCCAGCTGCATATGAGCAGAGAATGGCTTTGTCAATGGTAGGAAAGGCCCTTGTTCCAATGAAGCCTCTCTTCCCCAGTATAGAGGAATGCCAGGGCCAGAAAGCAGGCATGGGTGGGTTGGTGAGCAGGGGGAGGCAGAAGGGGGTAGGGGGTTTTCAGAGGGGAAATCAGGAAAGGGGATAACCTTTGAAATGTAAATAAAGAAAATATCTAATAAAAAAAAATACTTAGATGCCATTTTGTCAGTAAAGGGTTTTCCTGTAAAGTCAGACTTCAAAAACTGACTTAGTTAAGTGGGGCAAAGTGTAATCATCTTGTCAGTAAAGCAGATGTTTTAAAGAGGCACTAGTGCTTCCTCTTTGGCTGATAGACTATTTTCATAAGGTTTCCTAAGAAATTAGAATTTTGTTAACAATCTTTTGCTAAGAGAACGAAAAGGGCAAACTTGGTGCCAATCAGAGTGAGAGTTCATTTTTTAGACAGATATAGCATGCAATTTTCTGAAGGTCCAATAGCACCTTCAGGAGAGACTAGCAACAAACAATGATGAACCACTGACGAGAGGGACCACAAAGTGACCAGGACTGATAAGTTGTGTATAGCTTTCCCCTCTATTTAAGTCTAAACCTCATGTCAAGGCTGCAAAAATGGATTTGGAATATAAAGGGACTTATTTGTTTTTATTATCAATGTGGCCATATTGAATACTTTCTGCTCTTCCTTAGCTATTGTTGAGGATTTGCTCATGAGCTATAAGTTTTTATGCTTTAACAACTGTTACAGGGTTACTACCAGACATAAGCACTCAGACACAATTTATAAGCAAACAGAAGTCTTTACTCTAGCCAGCTAGTAAGATAATCAGGTATTTAGCACCTACACATAATCTGAGCAATCATAGAAGGAGGTTTTTTAAAGCAAAACCACATTTTGGTACCTTGTTCTGCAGCTTCAGGGGAGTTTTGTACAGATAGTTTTAACTAACAAGATAAGTTAGCTGTGGCATCTTGTCCAAAATGTGACCTCAGAAGAGGAACAATTTAATAGTAGGTGGACATTATTAGATCATTCATCCTAGTGTCTTATACTCCAGACTGCCTATTCTTACCATGTTGTCTTTAACTTCTCCCAGCTCTTAAAAGGGGTGACCTATTCTACCTAGGAGAGAATCTGACTAGATGCATAGTTTAGGCTACTTATTAAATAGACCTTCTTCTTTGTGGTGCCCTGTTTTCCCTATCCCTTGGAAACATCTAAGAATGTATGTTGTGCTTCTTCTGATGTTGTGGAAGGCTGACTCCTCAGATCCCTGCAGTTCATACTGTAGAATTAATGTTTCTCAGAAAATTCTTCCTGTAGAACAGTTATCCCAGCACACTTATTAAGCCTCTATTCCTTCAATTCCTAAGAACTAACATGTGTAGTGAAGATAGTCAACCCCTTTCTCCAGCCATTGCTGTCATCACCTACTAGGTTCATAAGTGGTGTGGCCATGTAGGGAGGGATGGAGGTTATACATAGGCTTAGTAAGACACTTCCACTTGGTGAACATGTTACTTTTCTTCATGCTGAGACAGAATATATGACAAAAGCAAATTAATAGAAGACTTATTTGGCTCACAGCTCTAGTGAGAGATTAGGAGTTAAATTGATCTCCTGATGAGAGGCCACTCTGTGTAGTAAAGACAGCGAATTCCAAAGATGACTGGATTTTTACTAACTAGGCTATCTGACTAGTTCCTTGCCCTCTGGCATGAGATAAAAGTCTGGAAACTTAACAGAAAGTATTAGAAGATATTTTTTTTTCTCCTGTCAGTCAGAGCATCTTGCTGAATTAACCAAAGAGATAAATTCAAGGACAGATGAGGAGGACATAGTTATAACAAAGTTATAGGCCAATCAACCACTCTACCAACTTTTGTTCAAAAGGACTAGCCATAAATTGGGAGTGGAGGACTCCTATAAGACCTTTAAAAATGCCAAACATTGAGGGGAGACTGGATTTCAGGTTCTGGAGTCCATGCTATTATCTGCACAAGTGTTCTTTCACTGTATCTGTTTTCTGTCTCTATTCTTCTCTTCTCTTCTCTTCTCTTCTCTTCTCTTCTCTTCTCTTCTCTTCTCTTCTCTTCTCTTCTCTTCTCTTCTCTTCTCTTCTCTTCTCTTCTCTCTCTCTCTTTCTAATTTTTCCCTCTCCCTCAAGCCTATCATTGTGTGTATGTGTGAGTGTGTGTGTGTATATGTATGTGTGTCTGTGTGTGTGTGTGTGAGAGAGAGAGAGACTGAGAGTCAGAGAGAGATATTCAGTCTTCAGTAATTTTCCCTTTGGCAACCCGTTGTCCTCAAGAATTTTTTCTGCTCTTCAATTCTTTAACTCTCAGAGAACGATAACTTGCTCAAGACCACTAGAATATAAGAGAGGAATAAAGTGCACCATGTTAGAGAAGGCATAGTGTCAGGTAGAGAGGAATAAAGCCCACCATGTTAGGGAAGGCATAGTGTCAGGTAGCGAGGAATAAAGCCCACCATGTTAGAGAAGGCATAGTGTCAGGTAGAGAGGAATAAAGTCCACCATGTTAGAGAAGGCATATTGTCAGGTAGAGAGGAATAAAGACCACCATGTTAGGGAAGGCATAGTGTCAGGTAGAGAGAAATAAAGTCCACCATGTTAGAGAAGGCATAGTGTCAGGTAGAGAGGAATAAAGTCCACCATGTTAGAGAAGGCATAGTGTCAGGTAGAGAGGAATAAAGCGCACCATGTTAGAGAAGGCATAGTGGCAGGTGGAGAGGAATAAAGTCCACTATGTTAGAGAAGGCATAGTGTCAGGTAGAGAGGAATAAAATCCACCATGTTAGAGAAGGCACAGTATCAGGTACAAGAGACTCACCTAGGCAGATTGACTACAGACACTGCTGACTATAAAAATTAACCAGAAACAAAGATGACTAAATCCATGGTATGAAGCCAATGTTTACTCATCTAATTGCTACTTAATAGCTGGCCAATGGACCAGGAACACTTCCATAAAGCAAGGGCAGCATTTTGGTTTCAATGAATTAATTCATCTACCTACACATTTGCCCCCTCAGCTTATAATGCATGTTCACATTACATGGCGTTTTTTATTACAAGGAACATAGAGATGAACTGAGATGTTTTTTTCCAGCACAAACAAAAGTAATTGTCATTGTTTTCAGCATTCTAGTATCTCTTGCTAATGTTCTTCTGTGCACAGAATAATATTGCTTTCTCTATTGATGGTTTAAATTATGTTTAGAATATTCTGTGGCTCATTTCTCATCTTTATTTCAAACCATCACTGAAGAGATTCTATAAGCATGGTATTTGGATGTTAGAAATAAACTACTTCAAAAACGATTGGGAATTTTATAACAGAAGCATGAAATCTTCACATTAACAGAAATAATCATTTTTTATTTATTTATTTATTTATTTATTTATTTATTTATTTATTTATTTATTGCTTTTGTAAGGCTATAATTCTAGGCTTGGGTGTCTTCATCAATTGGGAGAGACTTGCATAGCATGGAAAAAACCTTAGGTTAAATTTGCAGCACCATAAAAACTGGATATCACAGCATACTCTTATAATGATAGCACATGAGAAGTAAGATAAGAATGATCAGAAATGTAATGTTATCTCCAACTATTAGTTTCCAGGACAACCTGAAATACATCAGGAGACACAGTTGCAAAAAAATCCTGTAAGGCTTTATATTTTTAAATTTGTGATTGGTATGTTTATGAAATTAAGTTCCATTTTCAATATAATTGCTTTCTTAGGAGGCAATTCATCTCTATAGAACTTGTATATAGTTTACATCGCATTCTTCATCACATCTCCCTCTCAACATCATTCTCTAAGGACTCAATTTTAATTATGAGATTGACACATAGGTAAAAAAGCTTAAGGGATCACTGTCTCCATTTACTTTGCCTGTGAACAAGTTTACGAGGGATTTTGTAGTTGGGTTATTTGATATGGGAACCTCCATCCTGATGGTAGACCATAAAATTTCATAGACAGGTCTCAGAAGGAATAAGAGGAGAAATCAAGCTAATCACAAACACGCAGTATAAATTCATTGCTCTCTGCTCTTGAAGGTGACTATGAGCTGAGCACTTTTTCTGAGTTCATTCACCTTGACTCTTCCTTGCACTGATTGAAGCTATCATGTAAGTCAGATAAGCTCTATCTCCATTAAGTTTTGTTTGTTTGTTCATTTGTTTTTGTCAGAGTATTGCAATCCCTTATCAGGAGAGGGACCTAAGTCAAGAATGAATGCTCTACACAGGACCCCTAATGAAGGAGCAAGAGCAAGTAGATATTAGCCCAGAAACTTAGAATACCCAAGATACAATTTGCAAAACACATGAAACTCAAGAAGAACGAAGACCAAAGTGTGGACACTGCGCTCATTCTTAGAATTAGGAACGAAACACACATGGAAGGAGTTACAGAGATCAAGTGTGGAGCTGAGACAAAAGGATGGACCAACCCGTGACTGCTGCAGCTGGGGATCCATCCCATAATCAGCCACCAAACGCAGACACTATTGCATATGCTAGGCAAGATTTTGTTGAAGGGGCCCTGATATAGTTGTCTCGTGTGAGGCTATGTCAGTGCCTGGCAAACACAGAATTGGATGCTCACAGTCAGCTTTTGGATGGAACACAGGGTTCCCAATGGAGGAGTTAGAGGAAGTACCTAAGGAGCTGAAGGGGTCTCCAACCCTATAGGTAGAACAACAATATGAACTAACCAGTACCCCCAGAGCTCTTGTCTCTAACTGCATATGTAACAGAAGATGGCCTATTTGGCCATCACTGAGAAAAGAGGCCACTTGGTCTTGCAAACTTTATATGTCCCAGTACAGGGGATCGCCAGTGCCAAGAAGTGAGAGTGGGTGGGCAGGGGAGCAGGGCTGGGGATGGGGGGGGGGATATAGGGCACTTTCGGGATATCATTTGAAATGTAAATGAAGAAAATATCTAATAAAAAATTGGAAAAAAGAATGAGTGCTCTGTATTTCTACATACTAAATGAGTTATAAGTCTGGGACATTTTTATCATTTCCATACACTAGTAATATAATAAAGGTCTAGAACATTGTGATTGTTTTCATGATAAATACATAACAAAGAGATCTGGGGCACATTTATTTTCTCCACAAAATAAAAGCACAGGTCAGGGGTATTATCATTTTACCCCTGAAATGAGCTTTCTCATTGAATTTTGCTAGTATTTTTGGTATGAAGTCATATCTAGAAATGTCTTCATCCACATGGCTTATCTATTTTTCATATTTCTCACCTGTGTGGATTTTTTTCCTATAACTGCACAACCATGGAAATGACTGTGGTGATAATGGAAGCCCTTGTCTGCTTCCTATTTTCTAATAAGAAGATATGAATGCCTTTTCATTAAAGCCAGAGGAAAGCTTTTAAGTTGGCATATGAAGTGTATTTATATAGCTCCTATGCATGTGAGCAAGGAGGAGATAGAAATGCCATCTCATGGAGTGCTGTGAGGATTAAAGGCATAATATATGAAAATCATTCAAAACAGTACCTGGCTCCTAGTAAATTGTTTACAACAATGCATTTATAGGTTCCAGTGCAGGAGGTATCCAGCTGTTTATTCCTCTTCAAAATTGCAGCCATAAATAGTTGAGTTATAGACATACTCCCTGGGAATGAAGGATGAAATATAATAAGCTCAATATATGTAAGCTAGTATTGCTGAATTTCTTCAGCAAAGTATACAAGACTGTTGATGAGCTTTCAAAATTAGCATGTAAATATATATATATATTTAAAGAGAGAGAGAGAGAAATGTTGTTTCAATGCATGTATATAGTATGGTTTCTTTACATGTGTATTGCTTTTATTTATTAGTGTATTTTGTGCTATATTTTGTGTATATGTGTGTTTGAATGTTATTTGCATGTTTTCAGGTATACATGGAGGCTAGAAGAGGTGCCTCTGAGTGTATATTGTGAGTCACCCAATGTAGGTTCCAGGCACAGAACATGGGTTTTCAGAAAAAGTAGTAAATGCTGTTAGCCATTGTACTGTCTCTTCCACTCTGTTGTGTATTTTTAAAATTGTATCATATAAATGCTTGTCATTAGTTCTTTATAATTTCTAAGTGGTGTAAACAATTAAAATTATCTTTTTATCCTTTTGAAGTAAACAGAATATTATTGTTATCTACAACTATGCTATTGTATGAATGGAATATTGGAATCTACTTCTTTTTCTAGTTATTCTTTTTGCTAGTGTTTCTGCAATCCATCAACTGCTAAACTCAGTATATTTTTAGCTCTTTGCTATTGTAAATGGTGCTTTAAGAAAACCTTAGCTGAGCTTTTGAAATAGTTTTCATTTCTAATCTACAATAATACACTAAGAACATATTTTCTAGTATTAATTCACTTACTTGCATGGAACCAATCTTATACTGAAATTAAGTGAAATGTCAATTTTCAACTATTTTTCTTGAGGCACGTTAAAAGTCAGTATTGCAATAAAAACTGATTTTAAATGTACTTGTGATGACTTAGATGAATTTGGGTAAAGTATTTTGCCAACTTCACAAAAGTTAACTGAATTTCTCTTTAAGGGGGAATAACAGGAAATATAATATATTGATGATTTTCTTCAGAATGTTATCAGTCCAAGTGTTCATGAAGATTGCTGAAAATATCTCTTCAAATGCAATGCACATGCAATTTGTTTTATGATTTTTGACTCATTTTCTTAGTTCTATCTTAAGTACATTCTGAAACCCTCCTATTTTTTTTTTTAACCTGGGGCTAAAGTTCAGTGCCCAGTATTAAGTAGTTTCTTTCTTTCTTTCTTTCTTTCTTTCTTTCTTTCTTTCTTTCTTTCTTTCTTTCTTTCTTTCTTTCTTTCTTTCTGTCTTTCTGTCTGTCTGTCTGTCTGTCTGTCTCTGTCCCTTGTCATCTCTGTCTCTGTCTCTCTCAATCTGATGATGATGACGATGATGATGATGTTGATAATGATGATGATATAGGCCAGTAGGCCAGAATAGATCAGATTATAAGAAAATAGATATAAGTGTATTGGGCATCACTCCCACAAGAAACAGGTTATATCAGCAGCCAGAATGAGGAACTGGGCATTTGGGAACTTTACACGGAGTTTAACCTCTGTGAGTGGGGTTGAAGGAAGGAAGACAGATGGATTTCCCAGCTTCTGCAAGGTAGAGCAGGGGTTCTATCCAAATATCAAGTACCACAGTTCCGTAGCCCACAGCTGCCTATAGCTCTAGTTAATTAGCATCTGGTATATAGCTTGAGTTTCTGATTACACCTGCATGAACTTGTATGAGTGTGTATATGTGTACTTATACATGTGTGTGCATATATGTGTATATACACTTATATACACATATAAGTATATACACATGAGTATATATACTCATACAAATTCAGAAAAATATATTAACATGAAAATTTTTAAAAATCTACATCATTTTGTGTTGCCTGTATCATACTCTCTTCCTCCTTTTCTTTACCAGCACTGAGAATCAAGCCCAATACCTTTCACAAGTTCTCTATCCCAACACAGAATCTCTACCCAATCTCTTCTTGAGGCAGGGTGACACTCTGGAGCTCAGGCTATGAATAAGTACTTTGAAGTGGCTTTTGCTAAACTAACAGTTCTCATTGTTTGCATAACTAAAAACACTTATAGAACCTCTCTCAGTACAGATCTTCCCTTCATCTTGTGTCTTTTTAACTTCATCACAGAGATAAATCCTTGTCTTTAATCTTATCTTCTTTAGTTACCTTAGACTCCTAGAATAGCAGAATTGCAGAGGAAAGACAACTACCCAAGTATGTGAGTGTGCACTTGGGAGAAAAAGTAACCATTGAAACAAGAGGATATCTTAGCATAATGCATAGGACCCACTAATTGATCAAGATGCTTCATTATGCATACCACTCATGCACTATTTGAGGCCTTTTTATGTTTGTATCTAAAGCCCATGGCAGTACATAGAATATTGATGTCTAGGGGTTACAGGGGCTCATTTTTTTTTCTCTCTACAATGTGACCACATCAAATACATCGCCTTTCACTGCTTTTCCTTGTATTTGTTTCAGAAATTAGCATACTGGAATAGATGCCTGTTAGGACTGCTAGAAGTAGATTCTTTTTTCTCTACTATCTCTGGTTATAATTGGCCTTGAATTTCCTATTGCTATAGTTACATTAATTTACTGTGATGAAAGACTATGACCAAACCAACTTACAGAAATAACAGGGGTTTTGTTGTTGTCTGTTTGCTTGCTTGCTTGCTTGTAGGCTTATTGTTCCAGGGGGAGAATGCAGCATTTCAGAAAGTATTCATAGTGGGAAGATGAGTGCTCACATCTCAACTGAATGGAGGAGGCAAAGAGAACAAGCACGATCTAGGACAAGGACACAAGCCCTCGATGCCCTTTGCAATGTGTTTTCTGCAGCGAGGCTTTACATCCAGAGTCTCTTCCAAACAATTCCAGAAGCTGGGAAATAACATTAAATACACACGCTTTGGGGCTATTTCTCATTCAAACCACTACAATATGTAGTAGAAGCTGTTCTCCCAGTCACAGTCTTTTTGTCTCAGTCCCACTAAGTGCTGTGATTGCATGCACTCACCCATACCTGGCATTTTCTATCTCATCCTCTTACATGATTATATGTTGGGTTTTGTTTTTCAGATTTGTAACATGTAAAAAGTGTATATTGTTTTGACCTCCATCAAGTAAGTTTTTAGTCTGTACTTGAAACCTGATAAACTATTAACTATCACATTTCCTCTTTATTGAAAGCTCCTGAGATTTACATACTTTCCTTCTTATTTTTCACTACTGTTTGGCAGGATGTAAAAAAATCAAGACTCTTATTAATGTTGTTCATCAAGTACTATCAATGGATTATGTAGCTTCTTATTTCTCTAGTTGATTCTCTGTGCATCTGTGTGTTCCTGTGCATGTATGTATGTGTGAGTGAATGTGTATGTGTCAACTTCTGCGTATGTATGTGAGTGTGTGTACTTGTGTGTGTACTTGTATTTTCACTTCTGTGTGCATGCCAGTGGCCAAATACTAGCACTGTTTTTTTAGGAGCCACCCACCTTCTTTATTTTTTGTTTTTATTTTATTTTATAGTTTTATTCGAACATCTAAATGTATATAATGAGAACTAAGAAGAAGGCATGAACAGGAAAGTAAAAAATCAAACTCAGTGGCCAGAGCGTGTGGATAGGTGTAAAAGCAACAGCACAAGAAGAGCTCAGCAGGAAGGCAAGGGAACAGAGTGTGCGCAGCAAATGATAACGGAGTGGGCAAGGGAACAGAGTGTGCGCAGCAAATGATAACGGAGTGGGCAAGGGCACAGAGTGTGCGCAGCAAATGATAACGGAGTGGGCAAGGGAACAGAGTGTGCGCAGCAAATGATAACGGAGTGGGCAAGGGCACAGAGTGTGCGCAGCAAATGATAACGGAGTGTGCAAGGGCACAGAGTGTGCGCAGCAAATGATAACGGAGTTGGCAAGGGAACAGAGTGTGTGCAGCAAATGATAACGGAGTGGGCAAGGGCACAGAGTGTGCTCAGCAAATGATAACGGAGTGGGCAAGGGAACAGAGTGTGCGCAGCAAATGATAACGGAGTGGGCAAGGAAACGGAGTGTGAGCAGCAAATGATAANTATATATATATATATATATATATATATATATATATATATATATATATATATATTTACTGAATGAAAATGCTGTGCCCTCACTGGTCCACCATATTTTTCTGCTGCTTGATTATTTTACATATTTTCACTGTGAAAGTCATTATAATGCCTGTTTTTTTGTTCATGCTCAGGACTAGCATGAACAGTCATTTCAAAATCAAGTTGCTTGGTTTGGGACTAGAGCTACAGCATAATTATCCTTCAGGAATGAAGTATATTGGTACAAAGGACCTCAACCACAATCAATTCTTGAAGTTGAAGAACGTGAAAAAGAATAGTAAAATAAATCAGAAACAGCATGGTAGAGTTGTGATGGGAAGGAGGGGTTTGTGTAGGAGATTGTTACTAAGTAGAACTATTCATTATAGGCTTCAAAAGCCATAGCATGGATGAGCTTCTTAATTCTTTGTCTTGGTGAATGAACATTGGATTTCTATAGCCAGTGAATCTAGCCTCCTTGAGTGATAAGGTAGGCTATGAAAATGTCCTTTAGAAGGGGTCATAAGAAGTAATGTTACTGTCCCTGGATAATCTAACTGAAAAATACCTCTCACCCTCATTCCTTGGCCTTTTCCACCATGGTATAAACTTATTCAATATTTCTGGCATTCCTAACTTCTTTTCCAGGGCGCTATCACTGCAGACTAAGGAGATGATTTAGTTAAATATTTGATAACTTCCTTAGGATATGTTTTAAGGTTACCAGCAATCACATGTCAGTTTTTTCCTAGGATTGACTGGTTTTCATGAATTAAGATCCAGTTTGGTTTTCTGCCTGAGAAAATATTGAATTTCACTCTGGTTTCATGTTTCTTTCCTTTACTTTGGAAGCAATATGTTTTTGTTCAGAAACATCCACAAGAATCTGTCTTCTGTAGCTATTGACAGCATTTCAGTTCAATATAATTATCTCATTTTAGCCCTTTATACTTTTTTAGTCTGCCTAATCAAGAGTTACAAATAGTAGTCTCTGTAATATTTATTTGAACTTAAAACTGTTTAAAAGATTATCTCATTCTTGTGCTGCNAAGCAATATGTTTTTGTTCAGAAACATCCACAAGAATCTGTCTTCTGTAGCTATTGACAGCATTTCAGTTCAATATAATTATCTCATTTTAGCCCTTTATACTTTTTTAGTCTGCCTAATCAAGAGTTACAAATAGTAGTCTCTGTAATATTTATTTGAACTTAAAACTGTTTAAAAGATTATCTCATTCTTGTGCTGCTTTTATCATTTTTATTAAAGTTGCAAGGAGTTTCTGGTCATTTATCTTTTATTTTTGTGATTATAGTATAATTACATCATTTCTCCACTCCTTTTTCTTCTCCCAAATCTTCCCTCATATACCTCCTTGCACTTTTTAAAATTAATTCCCTCTTTTTTATTAATTATTGTTACATACACATATGAATATGCATATATGTTTATATCTCTAATATACCTTCAAAGTTATATCATCCTTTAAAAATTATTTTGGTTTTACTAATTATATATAAATCATTTTTTTAAGTATTTTCTTGTGATTATGTGTGTGAGTACATATATATTTGTGTGTGTGTATGTGTGTGTGTGTGTGTGTGTGTGTGTGTGTGTTGTTTTGGGTGCTTGTAGAGACCATGAATGTGTCATATCCTCTAAAATTGCAGGTAGTTGTGAGCAAGTTGGACAACCAATGGAGAACTCAATGCAGGTCCCCTGCAGGTGTGGCAAGCACTCTTACTATCTAGGCAACTTCTCCAGCCCCACATCCTTTATTTCACAGTTAACTGATGACAGATTTGAGTCCTTGTTTCTATTATTATTATTATTAGTAGTAGTAGTAGTAGTAGTAGTAGTAGTAGTATTAATTATTATTAATTTCTTTAATTTTTTTATAGTCCAGATTTTATCCCCTTCCCAGTCTACCCTCTGACTTTTCCACACTCCATACCTCCACACCACAATCCCTGTCTTCAAAAGGATATCCTCAACCCCCTTCCACATCTCACCAGAACTCCTCACTCCCTGGAGTCTCAAGTCAGTTGAGGGTCAGGTGCATCTTCTCTGACTGAGTTCAGATCAAGCAGTCGTCTGCTGTGTATGTGTTGGGAACCTCATATCAGCTAGTGAATACTGCCTGGTTTGTGGCTCATTGTCTGCGAAATCTCAGGGGTCCAGGTTAGTTGAGACTGCTGGTCTACCTATAGGGTCACCATCCTCTTCAGCTTCTAGCTTTTTCATTATTCAGTGACAGGGCTCAGCAGTTTCTATCCATTGGTTGGGTTTAAATATCTGTATCTGCAGGGAAAATTCTGGGTCAGGGTTGGTTTTTTCTAAGACATTTCTTCATTACAATTTCTTTTTATCTATCCTTTTATCTTATTACAATTTAAACAGTTTCTAGTAATTCAATGGCAGGATTTTTGCCCTTTTCCCAACACTGCAAAACGGCAGTATCCCCATGGATGGAAAGTTCTGAGTTCATGGAAATCTGGAGCTAATGAGAAAACAGTTGTTTTGGTGTGCAATTTGCCTCATACAGTGTCTATTATGTGCTATAATGAACATGGGAGAGGTAAAGATATTCTAATATCACATCTGTCTTTACTTTGGTAATAAGGCTATTCAAACAAATCATCCAAGATTGGAATATTCCCAGGAATCTAATGCTGGTTGAAGAGAAGTCAGAAAGACCAGAACAACCAAAAGGGATACTTTTCTCCTGGAAAGCAATTTATACTTTGTTAGAGTATTTCAGAAGACACCTTGGCAGTAGACTACATATATTTACAGAGTTCTGGCCCTGTTCTGGCCCTCTACTTATCCTCATTTTAGGATATAT
>LR752034.1:23455-33510 GCA_902729485.2 Mus minutoides
ATATATATATATATATATATATATATATATATATATATATATATATATATATATATTACTGAAAGCCTTCTCCCCACTGAATCATCTCTTCAGGCTTCAATATAAACCCAGTGTGGGGTTTATATCTTTTGTCCTCAGTATGTTGTTTTTCTTTTATTGTACATGAATACTCGATTACCTCTGAGTCTGCTGTATGAGTGAAACTGATTGGCTCTCTATATCACAGAGCCTGGTTATTTTTTGGAAGAGTAGCTTGCTTCCTTTGACCTTTTCTGATTTTCCTCTGCTCTGATTTCATCATTGCTCTCCAGAAATACTCTCCACATCAACCACTTCTGCTGAGATTGTCTATTCAGCACCTTAGATTGGTTTTCCTTCTGTGCTAAATAGAGCTTCCATCAGTAAAGTAGAATTCCAAGTGGTATCTATTAGTTTGCTAACACAGAAGAATTATTTGTAAGTACAGTTGCATTTTGATAGTGAATATCAGTGACTTTTAAAATTTCTAGTGAGTACCTATTAGAGAAAATGTTTTTCTTACTAAGAACAGACTTAAAGCATTAACAAACACTATTTGTCTCATTACAGTGGCAGGCCACCACACACTGAGTGTCTGTCATGACAGTAACCTGCAGATGTTCTGTTCCTTAACAGCCTGTAAATGTCTTCCTGTAGACAGGGAAACTTATTAGGCATTACAAAGAACGGAGCTGGAATAGCTCAGGGCTACTCTGCAAAGTAGCCACCCAAAACAAGGGTATTATACAACCAATGACCTAAGGAATAGATGGGTTTACTAAGAAAGAGTTAGGATTTCCCACTGAGACAGGAATCTTCACTACAGCCAGGTATAGCAGACTATATTACTTTTTAGTAGAAAGTCCCCTCACACTATCACTTAGAATAATAGCTAAGTCACTGCCTTACACAGGAATTCACCATTATCTAGGAAGAAGGAAGTTTGTGATCTAAGAAGGAACTAGAGTAGATACTTAGAACTATAGCTAGCTGAGTTACACTCATACAAGTATTTACAATGGCCTAGGGGGAAGGTGGACTATGGCAAGGGAAAGAAAGAAGCCCTTGCCCCTGGCTTCTAAGTTTAAGCTGACCTTAGGTGGAGTTGTTTTTGATGCCAGTTGTTAACATTGAATTTTATCCCAGTTAGTTCCTGCCAGTCCTTAAGTCTTTGCATTCCTCTGTTTTGTGTAAGAATCTAGTACCTTGCCAGTGTGTCACCTAACTTCCCTATTTTCTTCTGTATAAAAAGTCTGATGCTCAATTTGACAAATTACATTCATATTCACACTCCCTTGTGTCCTGTCTGTTTGTCACCCCACTTTCGCTGACTCCATGCCCATCTGTCTGAACCCCTGATCCCCACGGATTGAGGGCTGCCGACTAGGCCCAGTCCGTGGCAGGATAGTCATGGGATGACCTTTCATTCTGTATCTGTTCCACACTCTGTCTCCATATTTCCTCCCTTGAGTATTTTGTTCCACCTTCTAGGAACCTCTGAAGCATCTACCCATTGATCTCCCCTCTTTTTAGCTTCATATGATCTGTGAATTGTATCTTAGGTATTTCAAATTTCTGGGTTAATATCCATGTATAAGTGATTGCATACTATGTATGTTCTTTTGTGACTGGGTTACCTCACTCAGGATGATATTTTTTAGTTCCATCAATTTGTCTATGAATTTCATGAAATCATTGTTTTCAATAACTGAGTAGTACTCCGTTGTGTAAATTTAAAACATTTTTGTATCCATTCTTCTGTTGAGTAACATCTAGGTTGTGTTCAGGTTATAGCTATTATAAATAAGGCTGATATGAACATATTGGAGCATGTGTTCTTATTACATGTTGGAACATCTTCTGGGTATATGCCCAGAGTTGTACAGCGGGTACTCGGGTAGTACTATGTCCAAATTTCTGAGTAACCAATAGACTGATTTCCAGTGTGGTCATATAAGCTTGCAATCCCACCAGCAATGGAGAAGTGTTCCTATTTCTCCACATCCTTGTCAGCATCTGCTGTCACCTGAGATTTGATCTTAGCCATTCTGACTGGTGTAAGGTGAAATCTCAGGGTTGTTTTGATTTATACTTCCCTGATGACTAAGGATGTTAAACATTTCTTTAGGCGCTTCTCTGCCATTTGAGATTCCTCAGTTGAAAATTATTTGTTTAGCTCTGTACCCCACATTTAATAGGGTTATTTGGTTCTCTACAGCCTAACTTCTTGAGTTCTTTATATATATTGGATATTAGCACTCCATTAGATGTAGGATTGATAAAGATCTTTTGCCAACCTGTTGGTTGTCATTTTGTCCTATTGACAGTTTCCATTACCTTACAGAAGCTTTGCAATTTTATGAGATCTCATTTGTTGAGAGAATCAATGCAATCCCCATCAAAACCTCAAGCTGTACCACAGAGCAATAATGATAAAAACTGCATGACATTGCTACAGAAACAAGAAACTAAGTCCATGGAACAAAAGTGAAGATCCAGAAATGAACCCACACATGTATGGTCACTTTATCTTGGACAAAGGAGCTAAAACCATCCGGTGGAAACAGATAGCATTTTAAACAACTGGTGCTGGCACAACTGGCAATTATCATGTAGAAGAATGGAAGTTGATCCATTCTTATCTCCTTGTACAAAGCTCAAGTCCAAGTGGTCAAGGACCTCCATATAAAAACCAAATATACTGAATTTAATGGAAGAGAAAGTGAGTTAAAGCCTTGAACACATGGGCACAGGGGAAATTTTCATGAACAGAACACCAATGGCTTATTTGCTAAGATCAAGAATTGACAAATAGGACCTCATAAAACTGCTCTTCCCCTTTAGACTCATAAATAATAAGGGATCTCCAAATAATATTTGAAAGCCTCTAATCCCCTCCTTTACATGACCTCTGTCTTGGCAGTGATTCATTTCTAATTGTCAATATACTCTTGTTTAGAATACATTTTCTCTGACACAGAGAAGCAGAGTATGCTTTGATTCATTTTTGAATATGAGGCCAAGAATCTGGAAACAACAGGCCCATGACCCAACCAGTGTCAAAAATTGTAGCTCTCACAGTGTTGTGATTTTGGGAAAATGTTCAAACTA
The DNA here is from genome assembly GCA_902729485.2 of Mus minutoides. NCBI lineage: Eukaryota > Metazoa > Chordata > Mammalia > Rodentia > Muridae > Mus > Mus minutoides. Next base: position 26,585 of record LR752034.1, read on the forward strand.
CTATTTCTGATATTTCATTATTCTCTAACCATCGATGGCTAAAATCAATAAAAGCTGGCTTGTCTTCTTATCCCTGGTTGTGTAACCTCTGAGTTTAGATAAAGTTCCATAACCACTGTTGTATGCTGTATGAAATATTCCTGTTTATTACATTCTTGTTTGAGGGCACAGAAAAGCAAACAATTTAATGAATACATGACTCCCCAGGACTTGGTAATAATTTTTTCTGCTCTATTCCATTAACAAAAACAAGTAAAATATCTAAGTCTGTGTTAATGGACAGGGAAGAATAATTGTTGCAGAGACAGAGACATCTAATATTTAGTTCTAGTAATCTTCCATAGTCTATCAGGTTTCTAAAAGGTGGTAGTGGCTTCCTTGTCAGAATTTGATTACAAACTTTGGTTTCTCACTTATTCATTTGTTCAATTATAGATCTACCACCAAACAGATATTCTTTGAAAAAAAAAGGCTCGATAGTGTGTCTTATGTTTTAGGTGTTAAAGATAGAAAAAAATTATGATATAAATGCAACTAAAAGATGTTTGATAGTAAGAAAAATACTGTCTTAGAGACATTTTTCTATCTATAATTGTACCCTGGACACATTGTCATGTGTGTGTGTGTGTGTGTGTGTGTGTGTGTATGTGGTGTGGTGTTTAGAAGTTGGATGGGAATTAAAATTATACATGAATCCATGGAGTTAATGGATGGTCATGCTTTAGATTTCTAAAGGACAAAAATACACACAGAGCTCATGATGCATGTGCAGTCACTGTAAACTGCATAACTGAGGTCTAGTTTCCTCATTTCTAAGTCTGATCTCTATGGCTGTCCCTTGATCACAATAGCAAGGGAATTAGAGTTTGGGCTAAAGTGATAAATATACAACTGTGGAACTTAAGACTTCTGTAGAAAAATCTGCTCTAAAATGGTGACAGTGGTGCACTCAGAGTCACTGGCTATTGTAGAGTGCTATCCTTCAAATATAATAGCCTTTGCAATGCTCATCAAAACAACTGCGATTACTCACCAAAGAACATTGACTTTGGTCCTGTTGATATTGCCTCATAAAAGGGATAAGGAAAGTCAGTAGACTATTGTCTGAGATTCCGTGAGGGTCATCCTGCAATCATTTCCAAAGAATTTATAACTCTGTCTCCAGATGCTTATGGTCTTCACAGGTGCTAGAGGCAATAGAAAGTTGACTAGTAAAGGGAAGACATCTATATTTCTATGCAGATGATTTTAGCCATGCTGGGGTAAGACATTGTAATATTATAGCTCTTTAGAAGTCACCACGGTCTTATAAATTGTCCATCTCCCATGTTGATATAAGTAGGGCTAATAAACCTATTGGTTCTCCAAGGAACATGTAGGTGTGACTGCTACTTTGTTCTATTGTCAATGACCTGTGTGGGTTAAATAGGTATTAATCTCTAACTCCTCAGAAAAATTCACATAACAAATGTCATTAAGGTCAATTTATCTAATATGAAGGGACAGTTATTGTATAGAGGCTGGTATAGAAGGTCCCATCTTAGAATGCTCTCTTTCTCATTCCAGAAGCCCAGAGTATTTGTCATGTTGGGACAAGGCTTTAGGGCTCCTGGGGAATGTGGAGTTTCTTGTCTGAGAAGAAGATCTTTTTAGCTCCTGTCAAATGAACCATATTTGAGAAGGAAAATAATTGTGGAAAGTGTGAGGTTTGCCAGGAATGACAAGTTACATTCATGAACTATGTTCATGCATTTACTAATTAATTTAAGTTCATATGATTTTGATCTAGGATGCATGTAAGGAATGATATGGCATGGGAAATACTTGAGAAAAAGACATAACTAATATCCCCTGCATATAGTGGTTAAACATTAAACTTTCAACCATATTTAAAGACCACTGGAATAAGGAACATTTCAGGGTTTGGGATGTAGCTCAGCTGTAGAGTACTCACATTTGTGCCAGGAAGCCCAAAGTTCCCTGTCCAACAATAATAACAACAACAACAAGAAGAAAAAAACAGCTATGGTGGCCATCAAATTTGTCATCATGACACTCTGGGTAGGGGGGTAAGAAGATCAATAGTTCAAGAACAGCTATGACTATCTAACATCAAGACCAATCTGGACAAGAGACATGGTCTCAAAGATAGAGAGGAAACAATGAAGGCAGTAGAGATGGGAAGGATGAGAAGAAAGAGAGATCATACAATTTAGTTTTATACATATGGTATTGGTGCCTGGATGTTAGGCACTAGTTATAAATTAGGTAGAATAAATGATAAGTGTTGACAGGGATTTTCTTACATCTAACCCTTCACATCAAAAAAGTATACAAGTTATCTATACTTAAGTTTATTTATTTATTTTAACCTGAAACCCTTTGATTCACCTCTGTTTTGCATGGAGATTGTTCTTCCCTCCAATCTTCTCTACTCCCTTCCTTGCTGCTCATATTTTGTTTTGCTTTGTTTTGTTTTGTGGTTGCTGTTTTTGTTTGGTGAAGGTAGTGTACTGTGTTTTTGTGTGTATATGTGCGTGTGTGTGTGTGTGTGTGTGTGTGTGTGTGTGTGTGTGTATGAGTGGGTTTATTATGGTGCACATAGGTATTTGAATGAAGTGTGCATTTACATTTGTACAGGCATGAAGAGGCCAGAAGGTGATAGAAAACCTCGCCACTACTCTCCATCTTAATTTTTTAGAGACAATGTATATCACTGAACCGAGGGGTAATTAATTCAACTACAGTGTCTGGTGAGTGAGCTCTGGGGATCTACCTATATCTGTACCACCAGTTCTGAGAATACAAGTGCAAGCCATAGTACACCTATGAATACATTTTTTTTTTTTGTCTAAACTGGGAGAGATCAGGTTTTTCATTCCTTCATAATAAGAATTATTGATTAAGCTTTCTCTTTAGACCAGTCTACAGAAAATTACTTGTAATAAGGATTTTAAAGAAACAATTTTTCTAGGCAAGCATGGTGGTTCACACCTTTAATCCCAGCACTTGGGAGGCAGAGGCAGGCAAACTTCTGAGTTTGAGGCCAGCCTGGTCTACAGAGTGAGTTCCAGGACAGCCAGGGCTTCACAGGAAAACCTTGTCTCGAAAAACAAAACAAAACAAAACAAAACAAAACAAAACAAAACAAAACAAAACAAATCAAATCAAATCAAATCAAAACAAAACACAAAAAGAAAACAATTTTTCTGTGACAGAATTTTCCCTGTCCAATCTATTTAAATATTAGTGCAGCAGCAGGCCTGTAATTTGAAAGGGAAAAGGGAGGCAAAGTTAAGTGTTGGAGAGGAAGAGGATAGGAGAGAGAGAAGAGAAGCCAAGATGAAGGTTGACAGGAAGAGGATCCTGATCTCTTGTGGTTTTAAATAGGCACAGGTAGTTATGAATATAAGATAGAAATAGGTTAATTGGGATAACTTGTCTCATCTAGGTGGACAGCTTGTATCATTATCAATTGGCTCTGAAATTATTCTGTGGGCCCCTTGTGAACAGAGAAATTACTGATATGTAAATCTGACTCTAAGTAGATAGGCAGTGAGGGAAACCTGCTGGTCATTTTTAATATTTCTTGCAACATGTGGCAAAACACTGTGTTGGGCAAGAATCCACTAGAATTGTAAAATTAGTAGCCTGAGAGTTAAAGTTTCATTTTCTAAGTGAGAAAATGATGGTGCAAGACAAGTGCAGGAATTGAAACAAAGCAGGCCCTGAGGTCCCCTGCTGTGGGGAATTATAGGCTGCTGTGAGTCAGAAGGAAGTTGCTTACTTCTTAGGGCAGAGATGGATTGAACTTTGAAATTATAAAATTGGGATTTCTTACCTTTAGGAAAGAGTTATTGCAGATTTTGCCTGAATCACATGGGCATTTTCTCCCATGGTTCAGAACTAGGACAGGGAAAATTAATCACTGACTCCAAGTGGAAAGGCAGTGATAATAATTTATTGGTGTGTACAGGTATTAATGTTGTCTGTTTCTCCAGGTAGAGTGATCAAAAGATAGATATTATACAGGTATTAATAAAATATGTCTGTGGCTCCAGGCAGAAAGCCGAACAAATGGATGGTATAACTAGATAGCTGCTCAAGGCACAGAGCCGAACAGTAAGATGGTATGAAGATTGCTTTATATGCCTCACAGGATATTCAAATTCTGTCTTACATGGGTTCCATGGGAATCTTGGGTTTTTATCTTGCTTGGCAAAATAGACAAGGCCTAAGAATAGGCACATAGAGCATTTTAGTTTACTTCACTTGCTTTGGATTGTTTTACCTTTCAAAAATGTGTGTGATTTTGTGTTTTCTGGTTTTATTATTCCTCTGGAAAAGAGGGCAAGATACAAGCTTTTCTGGTTCCTGACTGAAGAATATGCTATTTGGAGAGAAAGGTTTTTCCTTTGTGTGTTTAGAAGAGGGGATTGGTGTTTTTTACACATTCCAGAGTTATATGGATCAGATATAATGAAGGGAGACCCCCAGAAGAGATCCCCAGATATGATTAAGGGAGACCCCCAGGTTCAGCTCTTACCTACTTAAACTCCTGATGTCTTAGACTTGCAGCCAGATTCAGTCAATACACAGACATCAGAGACTAAATCCATCATTGGTCTGACCTTAAGGCCAACCAACTCTGCTATTTTCCCTACTCTCCTCCTGTCCAAAATTTCTCAACACCCATATTTAGTTTGAAGAAGTTATGAAGAGTAGTCACCCAAGTTCCCTGGGCTTTGGGGCTGGAGGTGGCTATTATAGGTTGTCTTTATAAGAAATTTAGATACGGTCATAATTGGAACAGGGAGGAAATAGAAACAATTGATTGTATTGCCATAATCTCAATTGGTAACCTTTATAATTGTTATTAAGTTGAAGTCATAATTTATAATTTTTGTACAGAACTTATTTAGATACAAACTCAAGAGTTTCATTGGTATAAGTTTCTTCTATAGATGCAAAATTTTTTAAAGTACAGGGCTTAGGCTCAGTCCTTCTATAACAGTTATTAAGAACTGATCTAAGATGCTTAAGTCCATGTGTTAAGGGCCAAATAGCAAATTCTTGGCTCTGAGTTTATTGTTAGGGTGTTTTCAGATATTTCAGATTAGAAATAGCTACGAGTAGTTAACAAAGAACAGTCCAGATTACATTACATAGATAGTTGATTTTCAAAAACAAAAATTATATGTCTTTTAGTTAGGACAAATGACAATGTTCTATCTTATTGAGAAAAATAATGGACTGGGTTTTAGATCTAGCTTGTACTTTATACATTTCAAAACAATAATAGTTGTGATCAATTTATATTTTTTGAGAGACATTTTTAAAGCTAAACATAAAGTGTGATATGTGGCATGATTTTCTCTGTCCAGTCTATTTAAATATCAGTGCAGCAAGAGGCCTGTGATTGGATATGGAAAAGGGAATTGGAGCTAAGGGTTGGAGAATCAAAGAGAACAGGAGAGAAGGGAAGCCAAGATGGAGGCAGACAGACAGTAAGAAGATCCTGATCCTGTATGGCTATAAATAGCCACAGGGAGTTATGAATATCATATTAGAATAGAATAATTAGTTTAACTTTTCTGATTTAGGTGGGCAGCTTGTATCATTATCAATTTGTGGGAAACCAGGCCTTTTACAGTTCCCACCTGAGAGCCAATTAACCATTTGTTGGGAGCTGAGTCACCTTCCTCTTTCACAGGAGGCTGCTTCTCAGAACTGGATGGTCTTTTTGCCCTGAACTGACACCTAGGACTGTTAAGGAAGAATCAGCATTCCGAGATATGCAGGCACCAGGACTCTGTAATAAATCACAGAATGTCTCAAGCCTGCCATTTAAACCCTCCCATATGTCCATCACTTTGAAGTCTTTGTTCTCCCTCCTCAGTCCCCCCCCCCTTTTGCTGTATGTATATAACTGGGTATGTGCCTTAGTAAAAGGAGACCTTGACAAAAGCCTCCCATTGCATGGTCTCGCTTCTTCTCTACCGCCCATCCTATCTTACAGACAAAGGTTCTCCTCCACCCAACGAAATAACTTAGTCCCGCGGGTTCAGGGCATCAATTGTCTCTGAAATTATTGTGTGGGCATCTTGCGAATTAAGTATTTATTGATATATAAATCTGATGTGTTGATTATAAGCTTCTAGAGATTTGTTTTATGGGTTACTGGAAGATGGGATCTCCTACCACAGGGAAATTATGGCTGAGAGGGTACGAGTGGCACTGATGCAGTGAACGAATCACGTGGGGAATGCTGTGGTCAGTCACTGATGGGGTTTGTCTAGAGGCAGAGGCCCAAGTACCACACAGGGGAAGAAAATTACCAGCAGTAGCGCTGGAAGCCTGTTGGTCATTTTTAATATTTCCTGCTATATTTTTCAGTGCCTTTGTAATTTTAATATTTATTCCTCTTTTTAGTTATCTAAATCTGTCTTTCTGCATGGAGTGACTGCATTATCTGCAGAAACCAGAATATCTAGAGCCACAGTTACTGGCAGCTGTGAGTTGTCTAATGTGTATGTTGGCGACTGAATTTATGTCCTTTGCAAAAAATACCACATTCTCTTAATCATTGAGCTCTCTCTCTAGTCTTATATTTTGTGCCTTCAAGATACATCAAGGAAGCAAGGGATTAATTCTGTAACATTGTAGATTATTGGTACTAAGTCTTAAATTTAATTAGCTGGTGACAAAAGTTACTGCAAATTATAACTTTAACATATAAAAACAAAACAACGTCCTCTGAGCCCAGCGGACACAGCTAGGGACACCCCAGGACTTTAAGATCGCATTGGGGTTACGCGTGAGTGCAGAGGTGGTTTTGGGAGCAGCGGGTCAGCAGTTCACTCCAGGGGCAGGAACTGAGAACTCCGCCCCACCGGAGGCTGGGCCTCCCCCAGCCAGAACCGCGC
>LR752034.1:37239-49881 GCA_902729485.2 Mus minutoides
AAAAAAAAAAAAAAAAAAAAAAAAAAAAACAACATCAATTGTTTTGTTATTGACTCACTCTATAATTGTAATGCATGGCTCTATGAATTTGTTGTTCAATTTTTACTGTATTATTTCTCAAGCAATTACATTTTCACTGCAAATTTAGTCTGTAAATTTGGAGGATGTACTTTATATAATCATTGAGTACAAATGTGGTGCTAAGTATTTAAGTGAGTGTGTTACAAAAGGATGTTAATATTTCTTGTCCTATTGCAACCAGATTATTTTCAATTTGTGATTCTTATTAAAATGTATTTCAATTATATGTGAAAATGTAAATTAATCAAGATTTCACATATAACTCCAATTCCCTACGTGGATGACAGTTTCAAGATGGTAAGTAATATTTTGTGTGCTTATTAGTTAACATAATTTTGACTTTGTCAATACAAGATAAATTAGTTAAAATGAGGCAAACTATGTTTAGGTATTTGGATTAATCAGGTGCTCTGCCTTGTCTGAAATATTAATAAGAATATTTGCCAGTTCTACCAAGTATGCTGAGTGCCAAAATGAATATAGATTTTTTTTTATAAATTGCAAATAACTACACAATCTGATTGGCTTCATTAGAGATACATATCATTAGCATTGCCAATTATTTAATTCTGATTTTTAGAGTTGGTTGGTAATGTTAAATAGCAATATTATAAATAATGCTGAAAAATAACAAGAACTTAAAATTTATTTGTGTGTGTTCATCTGTATACTTGTATGCCAAAGCATGTATGTGGAGGTCAGAAGACATCTTTTGGGAGTTGGTTCTCTCCTTCACCATGTGGAGTTTAAGGGGTGGAATTCAGGCTATCATTTTTGGTGGTCTGTGCCTCTAGGTGAACCTAGCTTATATTTTGGATACATGCCTAAAGTACTACCCATAAAATGCCACTTATTTTTTCGGAAAAAAACTTAGCATTCTAGTTAAAAATAACAATTCATTAATCATAAGAATAATTTGACATCTCGATTTAAATGTTGATTGAGAAGAAGAAAATCAATGTTATCACTTTCCTTCCTGTGCATTTTATTTACTTTAGATGAAGCTTATCCATGCTATGTAGGCCTAGAACATACTGTGTAACAGAGGACAAATTTGAACTTCCAATGATCCTGCTTCCACACCTCAAATGCTAGTATTACATGTTTGCGCTGTTTGTGTCTTTGGGGGTCGGATCCAGGGCTTTCAGCATTCTTCACAAGCACATATTAACTGAGATACACTCCCATGACAGCTTACTATCTATTATTACTACTATTATTTGATATATCATTCCAAAATTTCACCCTCCATCAAGTCCTAGAATCCATCACTTTTTCCATTTTTAATTTTATCTCAAACAAGTTCCTCCTTCTAACTTATTTCTGTAAATATGTAAGTTCATATATATGTTCTCTTTGTCTTTCCAGCAAGTCCCCTTCCAAATGACAGACATTCTTTGTGTACCTGTGGAGCATTTCATTTAACTAGTTTTCTTCTAGAGCTTGAATACATGGCCATTTAAGTAAGCAAAACCAACTTGCCCCTGCTGGCAGAAGGAAGGGCACCCACAGTCTCAGCAAACATTAACTACTTATTGTTCTCTGGGGTTTAGGAGGCTCCTTTCTCCAAGATTGGGTGCTTATGGGTCAGTCTTCCAGACTTGCATGGATCTTCTGAACATAAAGACAATTATGAGTTTATACCTAGGTGGCTTACAATCTCCTTAATTCCAGCTCCAGGAGATTCAATGCACACTTCTGATCTCCACAGGTAGCTACATGTATGTGTGCAAATATACACATAAACATAATTTAGAGTGATTCAATATAATGATGTGTTTACACTGCCCAGTGATGTTAAATAGAATGGTGGCTCAAACCACCCTATAGAAGCAGTTTCCAAGTGGTTAATCTCCTTTTTTTTTTTAATTGACAGAAAACAAGAGTTTCACTGTAGTTGGTTCTGTGTGTTAGCAGATGGTAGTTGGACTGTGGTGATATTTTGAGTAAAGAAGCAGAAAGTTGTGAAATGGTGTTGACATAACAATCCAAAGAAGTAAATAATTAACTCTGAAGAAAGTCCATATGGTGTTTGATCAAAATGGCCATTAAATGTTTAAGAGCTGCCAGGGCAACTTTTGGTATTCTTCAAGCAATGCAGCAGGGATTTTTCCTTGCTGATGGCTATGATACAAAATTTTAAAAGATGCCCAATTCAGTTAAACAAGTTTTCTTATAGCAGCCTTCCTACATATTAAGCAAACTTTGTCATTCATCATGACACTATTCTTGTAGCTTTTTCAACATAGAGATTTATATGAACTAAACTGGCTTCAACTTTATCTACTTTATATACTAGCAGATTGACTATTTTGGCAAAAATGACCAGTTCTTTCTGCCAAAATTCATACCAATTTCCCAAGCCAATGTTTCTTAGAAAACATTTTGACAAATGCCTTTATTCACTCTGAAGTAGAAAGCAAGAGCTTATAAATGTCCTACTTTTCTCTGTCTCTGCTACCATCTCTATAGGTTCACACTATAACACTTGCAACTATGCAGATACCAATAGCTAAGTGTTGGCCTGTGTATAGGCATATTATATTATACCTACTAGCTGAGATAAGTGTGGCATTAATTAGAGTTGATATACAAAATCAACTAAAAGTCACTTGGGAGCTGAGGAGATGGCTCAGGTGTCAACATGTGCTCAGTTTATAAGTGAGAAAAGTTGTATTTATTCCCAGAACCAACATAAGAAGATAAATATGCTGGGGAACAACTATATTCCTATGAATGGTGAGACAGGAGTTAGAAATAAGCAGGTCCCTATACTAGCCTATATCCCCTTGAAGTTCTAAATTACAGAGATGTCATAGACAAATAATGAAAAATGCATGAGAACTGACACTCAAGGTTGATCTCTGACCTACCTCTACCACATACTGAACTATACTGTACTAAACACACACACACACACACACACACACACACACACACACATCTGCTTTTCATTGTCACCCTTGTGGCAAGCCCAACACAATGCATTAATACTACAGGACATTACTTCAAGGATAAATTTTCATTTTATCTTCCCATATGCATAGAAAGTGAAATGAGTTTAAAAATACAAGCCAGCTCATTTCACTCCTTGTCTCTAAACTCTGCTGTTGCATTCTATGCCATGGAAAAATCCTAGCTTTTTTGCTCTCCAGTGTACAACATTTCAAGTCACTGGCATCATCTTGTCCTCCTCTTTTAGGATGCCCATCCCCTCCTTGTACCTCAGCCGCTCCCCTGCCATTCATATAACCCTTATCATCAGGCAATATTTGTACTCCCTTTCCTCTGACTGAATTACTTTTTCATCTATTGTCCACACAGTTTACTTCTTATTTTTCTCTCATTTTCTTCCAGTGGCACTTTCTCATGGAGGTTGATCTGTTTATCACATTCACAGGTGCAGTGACTCTCTCCATCAATGTCTAATCAGTTAACCTAAAAAGATCTAGACACTTATTTTAGCATTTAGTTGTTAATTTATCGAGTAGTTTGAGTATTATTATTCTACATAATACCAACACTAACACTTCAAGCCACAGAGGACATTATGACATTTACATGATTCTGTTGTCCAGGTATAATGCTTTTCCTTTCCTGTTCTGTGGGTAAGGCACTTTTATTAAGAACTAAAATTCCTGAAAAGAAGTTATATCTGATAAGGCTGAATGGTAAGAACTGCAGTAAGTTACAGTAATGCAGATCTAGAGGATAATTATCCTATCTCTGGCTAGCTTTAAAAGCTTGGTTACCCTTGACTACTTTTATATCATAATCACAATCTTGTGATTAACAGATAGAAACCTTTTGGAATCTAGTAACTTAGGAGACAACTAGCTTCAATCAACCCGAAATCTAAGAATATAATCATTTAGTATCTAGAGACCTTAGAAAACCTATGCACATCTTGTAATAAGTACTCTCTGACATGCTAATTAATGTATTTTAAACTTTCCTTGATTTGAATTTCTTTGTTCTGTAAAAATATTGAACTTTAGGAAACAGAATTCCTGTTGGAACATGAAATTTGGGGAAGCTCAAATCGGTGTTCCTGGGCCATGGACAATTCAAGTTGATCTAGAATAAACTGTCTTATTCTTTTTATGGTGAGAGTTGTGTTGTGAGTGTTGGCACTGTGCAGTCTGAGTTTGATCCCTAAGGTGTCCCCTGACTTGAAATTATAGGCTATGGTATACACACACACACACACACACACACACACAAACACACACACACAATGCCTGCTCATAATATATGTATGTGCACACACACACACAAACACACATAGATACACACAAACACACACACACACACTAAACAAAAATAAAAGCAAGTGATAAAAACAAACAGTAGGAATGGAATGATGGGGAGCCATTCTGCACCTGTATATAATATACATCATGCATATTCCAGCACACACTCAGGGCAGTTTCCAGAATACATTTGGGTGCCTTTCTTCAAGGGGGTTTCTTATAATAAGTAGAGCCTATCCAAGAAGGTCAAGGAATATATAGATGTGGGAGAGCCAGGTAGGTGCTTTGTAAATGTCTGTAAAGAATCATGCCTCTTGGTAAAATGCCTTAATCCTTTCCCTCAACCCATTAGCCTATTCTTCTAACTGGAAATTCTGGCCCTTTTCTTATTCACTTGTATTTTAAATGACTTGACCTTGTGTAGACCACCATACGTACTATGAGTTCCTGAGTGCAATGCTCATTTCACACCCAGAAAATAGTATTTCATATCACTCCTTCCAATCCCCTGGCTTTTACATTCTTTCTACAACATCTTTGTTGATTTTTCTTGGCTTATGAAAGAAAGAAAGAAAGAAAGAAAGAAAGAAAGAAAGAGAGAGAGAGAGAAGGAAAGAAGAAACAAATGAAAGAAAAGAGAAGGGAGGAAGGGAGGGAGGAAGGAAGGAAGGAAGGAAGGAAGGAAGGAAGGAAGGAAGGAAGGAAGACATAAAAGTGAGGGTGGAATGATTTGTCAGGGATGGTGTTAGTGGGAATTAATTAGATAATAACATATTTTCATAGTGATGAGTTAATTGTCCTTCTTCAACCCTTTGGACATTGTCAACCTTTCTCTAAAGTCACTCTCTTTCTTCTGCCATGCAGCTTCTTTTGCAAACTTGCTTGCTTTCTTAGAACCTAACTTAACAGACATGACTTCCTTATCCTTTTCCATCTCCTTCCAGGAAGCTACAAGATTTTCAGCTTTTCTTCAAAACTCTAATAAGTGATCATTGACTCAGTCTTTATCTTTGTTTATTAGTAAGACTGTTTGGCCTCTCCCTGACCCCTTTCTCTTCCTCTGACCTCTCTCTCTCTCTCTCTCTCCCTCTCTCTCCCCCCTCTCTCTCTCCCTCTCTCTCCCCCTCTCTCTCTCCCTCTCTCTCTATGTCTCTCTCCTTTCTTTCTCTTACTCCTTTTCCTTGTCATCTTTCCTTCCCCTATCATATGATTGGTACCTGGGCTGGGGCACCCTCTCCCACAGCACCATATTGTGCTTTATGAAACATATCTAAAGAGATTCTCATATTCTTCTCTAATTGTATCTAAGATGATATTAATAGGTTTTGTTTTGCATAATTTAAGGTAACATGAACTTCACTTGAGAAGAGAGCAGAAGGGGTCTAGAAGGTCTGAGCAATATACTGTGACCACACAGAAAGTGTAGGATAGAATTGTATTTCATGTTCCCATCTGCCCAAGACCAGATTCAGATTTCCAAACACAATTTTGTCCAGTGAAAGAAAGGACCATAAAAGAAATGTGCTAGGCAGTTAACATGTGGTTTGTTTGTCTTTATCAGTTCAGTGATGTTATTTGTTAAGGTCAGACTGCCAACTTTCCAATGAGCTATCTTTTCTGTTTGTGAGACACTTTCAAAATATGAACTGAGATTCAGAGCTTTAACTACAGACACCTCGTAGAGTAAAATACTCAATAAAACAAGATAGAAGGGAATGGAAACTAAGAATTGTCAGGAGTTAAAGAGCCTAACACTTCAGAATGTGATTGAAACCTTTCACCATTTAAGAATTCCAGTGAAGGCAATCCTGTCAGGTGTTTCCAGAACCCCATTGTGGTCACATACAAACAAATTCCTTAGTAACTGTTTGAAGACAACGACTTAACCCAAGCCTCCCCCCTCCACTTTACCCCCCCCCAAAAAAAAAAGTCCTTGTGTAGTGAACAGTCATGAATAGGGGCAGAAAAAAAATCTTTGAACTCGGTCGAAAGGTTCTAATACTTTGTATTTACTCATAAGCAGCAACAAGCAAATAAATGGAGAAATGGCCCCACACTCGTTAACACACACAATCCTCACTAACCTTTCCGTTTGGCAGGCATGGCCTGGCTCAGGCAGCACGCAGGTGAACTAGACTCCTTCCGTGCTTTTCAAATTGGATCCACTGGAGTTAGAATGAGAGATGCAACCTTGTTACTGGAGTGCTGGATGTCCACGTGGGGTCTGCATGGATTGTCTTCAGCATGCAGTTTCTTTATTGGGCCCTGGGATCTGAGTGATTGGCCATGTTAGACCTGAGCGTTTAAGCTAAATTCAGCTAATTTCAACTAGGGAATCTTATATTTACTTCATGGGTTTTCTTTATCACCTGTTAAGCACACATGCTCTCTATAACTTGGTTATCTGAGGCCGAGGGCACAGTCTGTGGCGTTGCCTCACCTTAGGCTGGGGTGGCAGGCATGAGTTGTTCTTACCATTCGTGTCCAATCTCCATGGCTTGGTTTTCATGGCTGTCGGGAGACATAGGGAGTGCAGCCATGGCGGGCTCAGGCTAAGGCTGAGGCTGCGGCTTTTACAGCATAGGAAAAAAATGCCTTCTGAGGCCATGTGTTCTTTACACCTTGTGCTATACACCTATATTAAAATTTATTTTATTTATTTATTTTTTATTTGTTTTACTAAATCTTCAACTCTGCTTCATACTGACTTCTCCCAATATAATCTGTCTATACATTCTTCTTTATAGTTTGTGTATAAACTAAGACTCAGGTTCATTCTGAATCAAGTTCCCTCAAAGATTAAGGATACTCCTCAAACAAGTGACAAGTGATTGTTGCTTCCTGCTACTTTTGTTGTTAGAGGTGGAATTATGTCTGTGTGGGCTATCTTTCTCAGATTACAGTGGCTGACCCCTTCCTCCTCCTTTTCTTTTATACCTATAATTTTTATGACTATTGAATCTCAAAAGAAGGTGATTGTACTACAACAAATAAGGAAAGACACAGCCATCACCTTCCTTAGAATAAAAAACCAAGAGAACTTTCTGTCTCTAATGCTAATTCTGTACTGGCAAGCAACCCCCTTCCCCATCAAGAGTAAGTTCACCTTGTGCAGATACTTCAGTGGGAGTGATGGTCTCCTACTTCATTATCACAAACATATTTCTAACAACCACTTTTCATTTGCCCATGAAGTCCTTAAGGGTTTTTATTGTAGTTTAAATTTTCATGTTTGATTTTTATCTAAATTACGGTGTATTCTTCTAGGACATTCACCAAGATCCTATTCCTGGGTCCAGTAGTGCTCGTTTCTAGTTCCCATGTCTCTCTAACAGCAGGTCACTTGTTAGGAACCTATTTTGCGCTATATCTAGAATCAGACATTCATATTTGTCATTTTTATTACTTATTGGTACAGATTTTCCATTTTATCCATGGGAAAAATAAAAGGATTAAGAGCTCAGGTAGCTTCCATCTGATCATTGTTCATTTACTAAACAATACCATCAATATTGATTTTAATTATAAACTTGATCATATTAACATTCATTCTCCTAAGTGACAGATGAAGCATGCCTCTGAATATTGGTCAGAGTGTTTATAGAGGATTAACTGAGAAAGTCAGGACATGTCTTGAATATGAGTAGTGATGACCATACAGTGGAAACAGGTAGAGAGATGGATTAGTAGATAAGAGTATATATTTATCTTTTAGTCTAGGCCTTTTTATTGGGAAATTGAGTCCATTGATGTTAAGAGATATTAAGGAATAGTGATTGTTGCTTCCTGCTATTTTTGTTGTTAGAGGTGGAATTATGTTTATGTGGCTATCTTCTTTTGGGTTTGTTGAAAGATTACTTTCTTGAATTTTTTAGGATGCAGTTTCTCTCCTTGTGTTGGAGTTTCCCATCTACAATCCTTTGTAGGGCTGGATTTGTGGAAAGATATTGTGTAAATTTGTTTTGGTCATGGAATATCTTGGTTTTTCCATCTATGATAATTTAGAGTTCTGCTGGGTATAGTACCCTGGGCTGGCATTTGTGTTTGCTTAGGGTCTGTATGACATCTGCCTAGGGTCTTCTATCTTTTATAGTCTCTGTTGAGAATTCTGGTATAATCTGATAGGTCTGCTATTATATGTTACTTGGCATTTTTTCCTTTCTGCTTTTAATATTCTTTCTTTGTTTTGTGCATTTTGTGTTTTGATTACTATGTGACAGGAGGAATTTCTTTTCTGGCCCAATCTATGTGGAGTTCTGTAGGCTTCTGGTGTGTTTATGGGCATCTCTTTCTTTAGCTTAGGGAAGTTTTCTTCTTCAATAATTTTGTGGAAGATATTTACTGGCCCATAATTTAGAAATCTTTGTTCTTTTCTATACCTATTATCTGTAGGTTTGGTTTTCTCATTCTGTCCTGAATTTCCTGGATGTTTTGGCTTAGGAGATTTTTGTATTTTGTATTTTCTTTGACTGTTATGCCATTGTTTTCTATGGTATCTTCTGCACCTGAGATTCTTACTTCTATCTCTTGTTATGTGTTGATGATGCTTACATCTATTATTCCTGATCTCTTTCCTAGGTTTTCTATCTCCAGGGTTGTCTCCCTTTGTGATTTCTTTATTGTTTCTATTCACACTTTTAGATTTTTGATGGTTGTATTTAATTCCATCACCTGTTTAGTTGTGTTTTCTGCAATTCTTTAAGGAATTTTTGTGTTTCCTTTTTAAATGCTTCTACCTGTTTACCTGTGTTTTCATGTATTTCTTTAAGGGAGTTATTTATGTTCTTAAAATCCTCTGTCATCATCATGGGATGTGATTTTAAATGAGAATCATGCTTTTTCCGGTATGTTTGGGTATCCTTGGCTTGCTGTGGTGGGAGAACTGGGTTCTGATGATGCCAAGTAGCCTTGGTTTCTGTTGCTTATGTTCTTGTCTTTACCTCTTGCCATCTGGTTGTTTCTGGTGTTAGCAAGTCTTGCTGTCTCTTCTTGTGGCTTGTACCTCCCATAAGGTTGTGAGTCAGAACTCCCAGGAGACATATTCTCTCTAGGAGGAATTTGGATATTGAGAGTTGTGACCCAGGGTCAGACAAAAGAACTTTATTGCCAATCTAATCGAGCTTGGGGAAGAGACACTCAGCATCAGGGAATACAGTCATTGAGAGCCGAATTGAATTGAGATAGTATTAGAACCATTCCCTCATTTCCTAACAAAACACATTATTCAAATACCACCTGAATCATGTGAAATAAACTACAGAAGAGAAGAATAACCTCCCTAATATCTGTCAGACCCATATAAAAGACAATGTCACAATATCTGCTTTTGGTATCTTCTTGTTACTCTGACAAAATGTGGAACAGGAAAAAAAAATATATGGCAGGACAAATTCTTATCAACTCATGGTGTCAAAGGTTACTTCTACAGAAAAAGCTGAAAATTAGAAGTGCATCACTATTCTGCTTCCTTTCTCCATGCTATCCAATTTATAAAACATGCTATGTACTTTTTATGCTTATATATGTCTATGTGTCTGAGTATGGGTATGTCCACTTGAGTTGAATCTCCACAGAGTCCAGGAGAAGGGACTGGATCTCCTGAAGCTAAAGTTACAGACTATTGCACATTCATCTACATGGGTGCTGGAAGCAATCCCACTAAAATCATGGAATAGACAAGGCAGCCCACGTTCTCCCTACCTATTCAATATAGTATTGAAGTCCTTGCCAGAGCAATTTGAAAGGAGATCAACAACAAAAGGAGATCAAGGGGATACAAATTGGAAAGGAAGAAGTCAAAATATCACTATTTGCAGATGATATGATAGTATATAAAAGTGANTTCACAATAGTCACAAATAATATAAATACCTTTGTGTGACTTTAACAAAGGAAGTGAAAGATCTGTATGACAAGAACTTCAAGTCTCTGAAGAAAGAAATTGAAGAAGATCTAAGAAGATGGAAAAATCTCCCATGCTCATGGATTGGCAGGATTAATATAGTCAAAATGGCTATCCTGCCGAAAGCAATCTACAGATTCAACACAATCCCCATCAAAATTCCAACTCAATTCTTCAAGGATCTAGAAAAGACATTTCTGTAATACAACTGAGTTTCAGTGGCAAAACTGTTGAAATGCATAGAGTCACAAAGAAGGATATCATGGCCTTCCAACAGTCTGGTTGGACTCATCTGTCCACCCTGCTGGTTGAGCAGTGATTCATCACCACACTAATAAGATGATTCCGAGTCTGTGATCTGATCCAGGCTCTAAAAAAAATCTCTGCCTTTGACTTTGTCACCTGGATGATTTTACTTTTGTCGATATCTCTGTGTCCCACATGTAAAGTCAGAATCTCACATTTATAATGAATAATTAGCTTTGATAAAAAATGAGCAAACAGCAACATAACCATAATGTTCTAGATATGTCATATAATCCCTTGTTTATTACAAATACTGTTTATATTCTTTTGATAGGATGTAGGTTCGGGGGGGGGGGGTGACCACAAGGCTCCCTTACATGGAAGAAAAAGAATAGTAAATTTTAGATGGGCCAATCAAGGGCCCCAGAAGCAGAGTATAAACAAAACTAGATAATAATTGTTAACTCTATTTGGGTCAGTACAAACATCTTCAGAGATTTCTTATTCCTGAGGTCATTAATAGATTGGCTCTCATCCTTGTCCCTAGTGAAAATTTCAGCCCTAGACATGTTTAAACATGTATGAGACCCTAAATTCTTGCATTTTGTACATCCACCTATAGCAGGCTGAATTCTATGCAGAATGGCCTTACCAGAAATGCATATCCCCTTTAAAAATTTTAAAAATATTAAAGGAAATATTTTGTGACATTTATTTTAGGATGGGAGAGAGGTTCTACACGTACATCTTCACCTGTGTCAATGTCAGAGGACAATTCTAAACTTACAAGACCCAGTTATTTCCTTCTATAACATAAAGCTTGGGAATCAAGTTCAGTTCTTTATGGTTGACAGCAAGAGTCTTTACTTGATGAACCCTCTTGCTGGCCCACGTACCTCTTTCCTGGAAGTGCCCACCATGGGGTAGTGCAAGAAAGTATCAAAAAAAGAGAAGAGACATATACTCTAAACAAATACAAAGACCGAATGGTGGAAGCAAGTCATTGCGTTTGAGTTCTTCACAGACTATATAGGGATAGACATTATTTAAAAATAAATAAATAAAATTGAGATTTTCGCAAATAAGGTATTCATGATATGAATTAAAATGCTCTCACAGACTCATTTGACATTTGTTTGACATCCCAAGCTTATGATGCTATTTACAGAGACCATGGAACTTTTTAAAATAAAGGTTTATAGTTCTCAAATGGGAGTCAGCTTTGAAAATAGGAGACAGACTCCACTTCCTGAACTTATGTGACCAGACACTTCATACATTGTTAGTCTGAATCCATGACTTATGTGCCAGGATGGCCTGTTCCCTCCGAACTCTGCACCAAAATAAGCTATTTGTCCTTACAAGTACTTCTCAGAGATTTGTGCTCAAAAATTAGAATAATAAATAGCACATGTACATACGACCATAATACATAATCAAAACATTAATTTAAGCCCAGACCAAATATGAAAATAAATGATTTCAACACATTCTCCCAGTATCAGCACTTACAAAGGTGATTGTTCAGTTCAGTGCAACTAGCTGTTGTCCTAGGCAAAGGAATGAGATAAATGAGTATGTGTCAAAACTTTGTAATAGAGAGAGGGTCTGGTAGCAGTTAATAATATGAATGGCATACTCAAAGACAGGCCATGGAAATAGTAGCTACATTGATGAGAAATTTATTTAAGAGAGTTCTATAACTGCTGGGCAACAGTGTGCTTTAGTCACTCAGCTGTATTTAGTTACTGACAAAACAGAGTATAGAAAGCAAAGCCAAGTAAACATTAGTGACAGAATCTCACAACATATCTAAGCATTCAAAAATGAAAATTAATTGCCATAGGGTTTGGTCATCAGAATGTTAAACAATACTAAGATCAAGACATTGCCATGGCTGAGAAACTTTCTAGGTGCTGAAACTGCAGGCATGGACTCCACATGCAGCTTCTTGCTTCATTTTTTTGTTTGTTTGTTTGTTTGTTTTGAGACGGGGTTTCTCTGTATAGCCCTGGCTGTCCTGGAACTCACTTTGTAGACCAGGCTGGCCTGGAAACCAGAAATCTGCCTGCCTCTCCCTCCCAAGGGCTGGGATTAAAGGCATGAGCCACCACGTCCAGCATCTGCTTCATTTTCTATAGGATTTATGAGCTGGGCATT
>LR752034.1:55832-70045 GCA_902729485.2 Mus minutoides
GTTTAGTCCTTGGGAGCTCTAGAGGTAATGGTTGGTTCGTATTGTTTTTCCTTCTATGGGGTTATAAACCCCTTCAGCTCCTTGGATCCTTTCTCTAGCTCCTCCATTGGGGACCCTGTGCTCAGTCCAATGGTTGGCTGAGAGCATCCACTTCTGTATTTGTCAGTCACTGGCAGAGCCTCTCAGAAGACAGTTATTCCTATGATAGTTAGCTGAATAGCTGGGTGAGTATGTTCTCAAGAATCCACTTCTTGTTTGACTTGCTATTTCATGGGTCCCAATGGGAGAAGCTGCATACTTAGTAGGGTACTGAATGTAGATTTTAGTTTTCATTGACAGACATTAATTATATAAGCCAATGTTCAGTGTGCATATTTCATTACATGATGCATTTAATTTAAAGTAAATTCCTGCCAAATTATTCATAGGCATAAGTTGGTCAATACAGGTGTCTCCCTAAAAATTCACTCAGAGTACAAAATTTACTGTACTATTAATTTATTCAGAAATAGTACATCATGAATCAGCTCCTCATTCCCATACCTGGATAAATAATAGAATATATATTTGAATAGGAAACCTACTTGCCAAAATGGTAAATAGAGATTGTTAAGAGTCTGAGAAATATTTCTGTACATCTTGAGGCAGATAAGGGTCTTTGTGCCAAATATATTCTTAAGAGTAGAATATATATACTCAGTCCCTGCAGCTGAGTGTCTTAGAGCTTTGTCTTAGTTCTTTCAGTTGTTACTGTACAACATACTCTGCAGAAAGGATATTAATGGAAAAGTTCTTATTAGGCACTCAGATCCAGGTTAAATATATCATGGTAGGCAAGTGATAGTGGCAGCTTCTTGAAGGAACTGGTAATATCACAACCACAAATTTGAATAAATAGTAGTAAGGAATGCATGATTACATCTCACACCTTTTACAAACACACAGACACCCACACACACAAACACATATACAAACATGGACGCACAGACACACACAAAGACAAGAACACAGAGAGGGGGCAGAAATGGTGTTATCTACAATGGGCAGATCTTTTCAGATCAATTAAAACAAATACAATAATCACTTACAAACATTATGAGAGATCAACTTCCCAGGTGATTCTAGACTGTCAAGTTGAGAAGTAACAAATACCAGTTTGAGTAGTTGACAAGTGTATTGTTAAAAAAATTTCCTGTTTGTCCCAAACGAAGTGGAGTCCTGGGTTGCTAAAGCATTCCCTACATTTTTATTCTTCATATTTTTACTACCCCTCTGCTTATAGCCAGAATGATGGAAGACTGTAGGAACTTCCTTTCTCAAATAATGAAAAAGCTATTTCCTTGAATGTTGAATTCACAGGGAGACTACCAAGTTCTTATATAAATCACATTTTTAAATCATCTCTGACTAATCACAGGTTTTGTTGTTGTTGTTGTTTTGTTTGGTTGGTTTTTGTTTGTTTGTTTGTTTTTGTTTCCTAGTGGTTCTCTATAATTTGAGAGAAAGGAAGCAATTCCTTTGATGATTAATGATACTGATATGTGCAAAGATGGAAACCAAGTAAACCCTCCACAAAGATAGAGAGGAGTACTCTACTGCTTTTCCAAAGAGACCAGTACTGTGATATAACCCCATGCATAGCTAGAAAAAATACTCACTAAAATCACATTTAATATAGCATGATGAAGTGAACTGTACATAAATCACATAGTCAAAAGATCATAACAGCTCTTAAATATGGTGACATAATGCTTAATATGGAGTAGGGAGTCAGAGAAAAATTAGAATTTCAGGTCTAAAAGATTATTGCATTTCCAAGGATATAGCTAAGTGGTTACATATTTATTAAACTAGCTTGAGGGACCTGCATTTGCATTCTCAGTAACCATGTAAAACCAGATGCAGTGGTACAACTATTTGTTAACCTCAGTAGCCATATTGAGAGATAAGAAGAGATAACTGGAGACATCTTGAACTTAACAATCCACCTAGCCTGGTTTTTGCAGCCACAATGAGAAACCCTGCCTCAAACAATGTGAAGGTGAAGACTGACAGTCAAAGTTGTCCCTAACCTTTACACATGTGCCTGACACTTGCATACCCTCATAGTCACAAGCAAATACAAATCTACCCAACTTATACCAAAGTTGCAAATATTTCTAGTGGCACATACTCCTATTTGTTTCAGCATTTATTATCAAACTTATATGTAATCAACATTGTTAATAATTGGGAATAAATTTCCCAACCAGGGTTGTTGAAACATTAATAGGTGCCTTGAAAATAAGAGGAATTGGTCCTGAAATTAGTAGATTAAGAGAATTTGATCTATTTGGTTAATTAGATTAGTTTAGCAGAAGGGTCTTTTGCTTTAGGGAATTATTAAGTTACTATATCAACACTGCATACTTTTTGTTTAGGAATTTGCCTTGGGTATGAGCAGAAATGTGTTTAGTGGATGATGAAAGTGATACAATTTTGTTGATTCTCTAAGAGAAAAATATCATAAGTTGTCAAAAATAAAATTAGGTTCATGGAACCCCATATAAGACAAAAGCTGTTATAGGAATGAAAACCAGTGTACCCCCCTGCCTCTTTTATTAAGTGGGAGGGACATTTATAAAGAGAAACATGAAATAGGAACTATTTATGCCAATGCATATTTTGTTAAGGGATCATTGGTTTTTATTTCTGCTGTCAGCTCTTCTCAGCATAGGCTGAAATCTAGACATTAGCTCAACGGGGATCAAGTGGAGAAAACAATCAATACATTAGAACAGATGCTGGGATAAGAACTATCTGACATAATTATGCTTCACTCCTTTGTGGCCTTTTTTTAGGGAGATTTGAGCAAATGTTTATGCACCTCAGATTACACCACCGACAGACTAAATGAATGATTTCACCAAGTCTAGCCTAGGGAACCAGTGAATTTATTAAGTTTATTTACAAGATCATGGAAAACACAAAGGCAGGTATATCACGAAAATACCTTAACTACATGATTCATGATCAAAGAAAAATATATGAACTATGTGATATTAGCATTACTTGAAGACTGACCAGCTGGCCAGAGTCCTTTCTCTCTAGCAATAGTTTACTGTTTGTGTAACCTAGAGATGGAAGAATCTTTCAATTTGAAAGTTTTTTTTTTTCTGAGATTTGTGAATTGTATTTGCTTCATGAATCTTGGGAACCTCCTTTCTCCCTCCAGTAGGGAATATATTAGCATGGAATAAATAAATATTTAATATTTTATATGATGCTGATTATATGCATTATTAATTCTATTTGTATAAATATTGCAAATAATAAAGATCATAGAATATGAAAAAAATGTATCAGCTGTCAATATCCATTGAGGCTTGATTTCATTACACCCTGTAGAGAGTCAAAATACCAGATACCAATATCTTTTACATAAATTGAGATACACTGTCACAGATCCTAGGCTCATTCTTTCATACAGTTTCAGAAGATATGATATAAGGCCTTGCATAGTTTACCCTGCTCTCAAGCTCATTATGCAACTGAAGATTACCTTCAACTCTCAATGATTCTCCTGCCTCCACCTCATCAGTGTTAGAATTACTGCAAGTATGTGTTATCAAACCCAGTTTATATAGTCCTGTTAATGAAAATAAGATTTTGTGTATGATGGGTTTTTGTTTTGTTTTGTTTTTATAATTCTAACAAACATTTTTCCAGCTAAACCACATATTTAGTCCATAGTGTCAAGGTGCATAGACAAACTTAATTTTCAACAGATGTGTGGACTCCATACTTATAGACAGATAAATAAGTAGCCAGAGACAGAAATAGTCACTGTTATAAATATATAGGTAGGTAGGTAGATAGATAGATAGAGAATTGATAGTTGATTAAATATAAAACAATAATTGGAGGAATGAAGAAGATATTCTAAAGGAGGAGGAGTAAGGAAATATTATAACAAAAGTTATATTTATCAAACAAAATTGTGGGATCACTCCATTCCTTCTTTTGTCTTAACTATGAATGAAGCTTTAAAAAGCCGGGCGTGGTGACGCACGCCTTTAATCCCAGCATTCGGGAGGCAGAGGCAGGCGGATTTCTGAGTTCGAGGCAGCCTGGTCTACAAGGTGAGTTCCAGGACATCCAGGGCAATACAGAGAAACCCTGTCTCGAAAACCAAAAAAAAAAAAAAAAAAAAAAAAAAAAAAGAAACAGAAATAGAGTTTTTTCCCAAGTATCTCTCAAATGAAGAAAATTCTGGCTTGTGGGTATACATGGGCACACAGAAATATGTTGGCAGGGCTATACCATGACAGTGGCATGACAAATATTAAGGGATGTTGTCACTAGCTCTAGAATGTCACAAAGGGAGTGATGCTAGAAGTTTGTTTTATCATCCACAGATGGTACAAAAAATAGATAAAATCTTAAGAATACAGCTCTGAGGCAAAGTATAACTAAGTAAAATACTTGCAGTGAAAACATCAGGATGTTATCTCAAAAAGCCCAGAACCCTTGTAAAAGCAAAGCATATCATTGTGTCTTTATAAGCTTAATGTTCTGAGGTATAGCCACTTGCCAGTCAACCAGTCTACCCCATCACATAGTTATCTTCTCTAACTTATAGCATTGCTCAAACCCTAGCCATGTTGTGTTCCTATAAACACATATAAATTCCCAGTCTATTAATTCTCCTACTTTCTTATCCTAATTTCACTCTGGACCATTGATCTAAGTAGACAGTTGATAAGATACCATATCTTTGAACTATTAATGCTGATTTAACTCCTCTAATATGAACACAAGAGCATGCAAACACATATGCATGCTACACATACAAGGTTAGTCCTAAGATCATTCAGAATTTCAAATTCTAGTCTTCTGACATTAAAAAATTGTCAGCAAACTGGGTAAACATAAAGATCAACAGCAATGAAATAAAATAACTGGAAAATAACCTGGCAATAATTTGGAACTATAACTGAATTTCAAAGTAAGGCAAAGACTTTAATGCTTGTAAATAAGCCCCACACCTCTTGACATCTGAATTTTCAGATTAGCTGTATTTGATGTTGGCTTAACAGTGCTCATTTGTTAGAAATAATGTCACAAAACGTCAATAGGCTTGCTTCTAAAAGCACTGACTGCTTTTAATAATCCCTAGTCCACATTGCACTTGATGTGCAAGAGACATATTTTGTGAATAAATAGTTCTTTCCTTCTGTCTCTTATTATCATGCCAAGAAACTGGCAATCAACTGAAGCTGGCCCAACTGGTTAGCTCTCATGCTGATTTGTGCAAAATGTCCTGTAGAGAGATTCTAGGCCTTTAGCTACAAACTCAGCTGGGAGGGAATACATAGCAGCATGGGTTGAACTCTAGTTAGACTTTCTCAGCTCAAGTGAGTTCTCCTTGTGATTTCACAGTGACTCTGTCTTTTAATAGACAGATATTGAGTAAGAGTTTTTGCTAATATAAACATATGGTATCTTTGTTTTGGTGGTTTGTAGTCTTAGGGAAATTTGGTGTGTAATAAGATCTATGAAAAGTTGTTATTTTCTTTTTCCATGTATTATATTCTTTTTAATATTATTTATCATATCTATGGTCAGAAATCACTAAGACCCTTCTTTCTTCTCTGATTTGGTCAATTTCCGTATTTTCGTTCCATCAATTGAAAACAATCAGCTCAATGTAAGAAGAAATCTTAGTGTTCCCTGGGAGCTCTCGGTTGCTGGTTGGTTCATATTGTTGTTCATCCTAAGGGGCTGCAAACTCCTTCAGCTCCTTGGATCTTTTCTCTAGCTACTCCATTGAAGATCCTGTGCTCAGTCCAATGGTTGGATGAGAACATCCATCTCTGTATTTGTCAGGCACTGGAAGAACCTCTCAAGGTAAAGCTATATCAGGCTTCTGTCAGCAAGTACTTCTTGGCATCCACAACAGTGTCTAGGTTTGGTGACTATGTATAGAATGGATCGATCCCCCATAGGACAGTCTCAGGATAGCTTTTCCTTCAGTCTCTGCTCTACACTTTGTATCTCCTCCCATGTGTATTCTCCCAGGGACTAAACCAAGAACCAAAGAGTACACATGGAGGGACCCATGGCTCTAGCCATAAATATATAGCAGAGGATGGCCTTGTTGGTCAACAATGGGAGGAGAGGCCCTTGGTCTCCTGAAAATTAAAAAGAACATATTATAATGTCTAGTGGAAATCTCAATACAAGATTGCTAATAGCACCTTTTTATGTACCTGACTGTTGTTGAAATGTTTACCTTTTTTTTCAAACACACCACTTCCTTAAAACTTCACAGAACATGAAGTCCTATTCTAATAATTTGAAATTGCATTGTTCAATATCAGAATCCATTGGCTTTTAATTTATATCATAATCAATGTGTTTCTATCATCCTCAAAAAGTAATCTTTTCTGTAAAGTCCATCCTACTAAAATTGAATATTGCATGGCCTAGTAAACAAGTCTAACTGACACAGTTACTGGTTTCATCCAGATTCTGGCGTTCTTTATATTTCATAAAAGATAATAATTTTAAAACTAAAATGATCATTCTTTTTTATTTCCTATCCACTGCCAATAAACTTCTACCTGGAAAAACCCTGCTAATTAAGGTTGAAGTCTACCATTGACTAGATGGCAATATGAAGAACTCCCTTCGTTGGCATGGTTTCCCCTATTTGACCTTGTCTGGGGAGCTCTCCACTCCTTCCCCTCAACACACATACATACCTCTACTGGCAGAATGTCACATAACCTTAGTTAGATTACAGATTCAGCTTCCTTTCTTCTAACAATAATCGGGTCAGCTATAACACAAGATTTCTGAAATGTTTCCCCATGCTAATGAGGCAGTTCAGTTTCGTAAGCTTTCAGGCAATGAATTTTACCCACACTGTATGCTTCTAACCCAGTCCTCTAAAATCATATAATGCTTGAAACACCCTTGGAGATGTTGGTCTGCCTTTCTGTAGCGGGTCATAGTGTTGTCATGCACCACACATACTCACAGGGTTTTACAACACCTTGTGTCATCTCTGCTTCATTTGTCCTCGTGGACCAATAACAGATTACAATCCCTGAGGAAAATCATCCCATCTAAGTCTTAAAAATGATGAGGAAGCAGACCTACTGATACAGGGAGAAAGAGAGCCCTACATATATATTGCTTTTATCTCAGTGAGAATATCTAAGAATTCTGATCTGCAGAACTGTAAGATAAAAGGCCTCCCACTAAGTTTGGCATAATTTTTAATGTTGTCTATTTTTAAAATTTATTTATTTATTTATTTATTTATCATTTTATTAACTTACATTTCAAATAATAGCCCTCTTCCCACTTACCTCCCCACTAACCCCCAGGTCATGCCCCTCTCTTTTTCCTCTATGAGGGTGCTCCTCCACCCATACACCCTATCCTGCCTCACCCCTTTAGCATTCTCTTACCCTGGGGCATAAAGCTCCCATCTTCCTTTGTCAGATAAGGCCATCCTCTGCTACATATATATCTGGAGTCCTGGTTATTTCCATGTATACTCTTTGGTTGGTCGTTTAGTCCCTGGGAGCTCTGAGTGGAACTGAAGGGGATTGCAAACCCATAAGAACAATATCAATTAATTAGAGTAATTTTTCTTTCAGCATAAAAAATGCAGAACCTCATACCTAATGAAGAAACCAATACTGGCTCTTTTCTTTTCTTTAATTTAATTTTCTTTTCTTTTCTTTTCTTTTCTTTTCTTTTCTCTTCTTTTCTTTCTTCCTTTCTTCCTTTCTTCCTTTCTTTATTTCTCTCTATTTTTCTGTATGTGAATTCTTTTCCTCTATGTCTGTACGTTTGCAGCATGTGTGGCTGGTGTCCATAGAAACTAGAAGAGAGCACCAAGGTACCTAAAATTTTCAGACACTTGTAAGCATCTAAGAGAGTGCTGGAAACTGAATCTGTGTCTTTTGCAAGAGCAGAAAATGCTTTTAATTGCTCATCCATCTCTCTCCCTTTGGTGATTTGAATATGCTTTTCTCAGGGAATTATAATATTAGGAAGTATGTCTTGGTTGTAATAGATGTAGCCTTGTCAGAGGAAGTCTGTCACTGTGGCAGTGGGTTTTGTGACCCTCATCTGTAAGACATTCTCTCATGGCAGCAGTTGGACCAAGAAGCAGAAATCTTGGCTCTTTGTCTAAGACCATGTCTGCCTTGATGCTTCCTGCTATGAGGAGAATAGACTGAATCTCTAAAAATGTAAGTCAGCTCTAAATAAATGTTTGTCTTTTTAAGAGTTATTTTGGTCATTGTGTTTCTTTACAACAATGGAAACCCTAATTAAGACAGGAACATATAGATGAAGAGCTTATTTTGCTGTGGAGTTTGTGGGTACAGTCACTAATAGCAGAAAAGTGTCAGAATCAGAAACCTCTGGACAAGGGGCAACTACAGTCAGGAAGAAGAGAAAGATGAATACTGGTTTATATCTAAATAATTCTTTTGTATTCAGTCAAGGACCTCAGAAATGGGATGCACCCCTCCCCCCACACACAAATTAGTAGGATTCTTCTCAGCTTAGCTGATCTAGCATAGAAACTCCTTTACTGGCATGACCTGAAGCTTATCACCTACATCATTCTGGATACTATTAGTTAACCACTTATCACAGTAAGATATGCAGAGAGCAAGATAATAGAAATAAAAGTATTTGTGTTAGAACTATTGGAAAGCAGGGGATAAAGGGAGGGATAAAACTACACTGAAAAAGAGCTAAGGGTGGTATGTATATATAAAAATTCCACAGTGAAGCTCATCTATTTGTATCTTATACCTTATAACATTAACTCAAAATAGAAACAAAAGGAAACAAACAAAATATCCAAACTGTTCTTTACCAATCCTAAATCTGATAGGGGACTGATATCCAATATATATAAAGAACTCAAGAAGGTGGACACCAGAAAATCAAATATCCCCATTAAAAAGTGGGGCACAGAGTTAAACAAAGAATTCTCAACTGAGGAATACCAAATGGCTGAAAAGCACCTGAAAAANAAAGTACCCAAGGAGCTGAAGGGGTCTTCAACCCTATAGGTGGAAGAATAACATGAACTAACTAGTTCCCCCTGCGCTCATGTCTCTAGCTGCATATATGGAAGAAGATGGCCTGGTTGGCCATCATTGGGAGGAGAGGCCCCTTGGTCATACAGACTCTATATGCCCCAGTACAGGGGAACGCCAGGGCCATTACGTGGGAGGGGATGGGTAGGGGAGCAGGGCAGGGATGAGGGAGGGTAAGGGGAAATTTCTGGATAACATTTGAAATGTAAATGAAGAAAATATCTATTAAAGAGAAAAAAAAAGAAGAAAAGTAGACTTTAGCAGGTTGAAGTTTAAATATTTCAGAGTGCCATTGGAACTACATGAATGCTGAAGTCACAAAATTGGTTTATACTCCTTAGATAAAGATTTAAAATGAGATAATGAGTTCTTTGTCTTAGTTAGGTTTTTATTACTGCAAAGAATCCTCATGCCCACGGCAACTCTTAAAGTACCCAAGGAGCTGAAGGGGTTTGTAGCCCCATAGGAGGAACAACAATATGAACTAACCAGTACCTCCAGAGCTCCATTGGACTAAACCACCAATCAAATAAAACATATGGTGGGACTCATGGCTCTAGCTGCATATGTAGCAGAGAATGGCCTAGTTTGTCATTAATGGGAGGAGAGTCCCTGGGTACTGTGAAGGTTCTATGCCCCAGTATAGGTGAATGCCAGGGCCAAGAGGTGGGAGGGCATGGGTCAGGGAGCAGTGAGAGTGGGGAGGGGATAGGGGATTTTCAGAGGGGAAACTAGGAACGGGATGACATTTGAAATGCAAATAAAGAAAATATATAATAAAAATAAGATAGAAAAAACATTTAAGTAGGGATGGCTTATACTTCAGATGTTTATCATCATGGGGGGAAACATGTCTGCATGCAAGCTGGCATGGTGTTGGAAAGGTAACTGAGAGTTTTACATCCTCAGGTATCAGAAGGAAGACTAGGATAGACTGGAGCTTATAAGACTCAAAGAACAACTTCACACTCCCACTCTTGTCTAACAAGGCCACACCTACTTAAGCATGGCTACACATCCTGTAGTTCCACTCCCTTTGAGCCGAGCATTAACACAAAATCATCATTTCTGTTTTAACCACCATAATCTACATGA
The DNA here is from genome assembly GCA_902729485.2 of Mus minutoides. NCBI lineage: Eukaryota > Metazoa > Chordata > Mammalia > Rodentia > Muridae > Mus > Mus minutoides. Next base: position 66,044 of record LR752034.1, read on the forward strand.
TAGGAGTTTCTGCAATAGGTATAATTTAGTTTAGCATGGGGTAAAAAACATCTACTTGTAATCATCTGAAGTCCTATTACATACAGCCATAAATGTGAATTCAAGGAGACTTCAAAACAGAGAAATGAAATTTGGCCTGCAGTCCTGGGAACAAAAGACACTGTGGCTTAAGGTAGACATAGAAGGCATCCTGTAAAGTTCACATATGCATCTTAGACAATATACAGATCAGTTTCCTCATATTTCCTGTGAACAGCTCCATTTTCTTATTTGGTAGCCTTCAATAGCCAATTGTATTCTTCAAGAAAATCAAGGTCCAGTTTGCTGTTTAAGTCCCTCATCATGATCAAACAGTATGGATATATTTTGTAAATAACCCTCAAGAGACTTGTGAATTTTTAGCATCTGCTGCACAAGTCAACAGAGCATATTAAATGTAGTTTAAAAACACAAAGCTTCTTGCACCTTCTCTAGGGACCTTCCCTTCTTTCCCTAACAGCTGTGTCTCTGATGAAACTGAAGGTTTTGGATAAATATAAAGTTTTACCCAACCTGTTACCAGTAGCGAAGCATCTGTCTCATATATATGCATATGCATATGTGTGTGTGTGTGTGTGTGTGTGTGTGTGGATATGGACCTGTGTATATAATTTTTAAAATTATACATATAAATTGTATAATCTGATAAATTATATATTTGGCACAAAGATGCCTAGGGAAAAACAAGACTGGCATTAGTAAACAGGCTTGCAATATAACAGTGCTCCAGAGCTTAGCATAACTGACTACATGATAGAAATGTTATTCTGGCTGAAAGTCAACATATATATGTATGTATTGGCTTTTTCAGGAAAAAAAAATAACAACACAAAGTGAAAGGACTACTAGTACTATGAAGAAGAAACCATCCAAGGAACACTATAAATTCAGGATTGGGCCTTCAGTTTTGTCTATGAACAATTATAGTCACTGTAAAGTTAAAAAAAAAAATCTGTGCAATCAAATTCAAGCAAGTATGATAGGAAATAAGAGATGGCTCAGATGTTAAAAGTCCTGACTGTTCTTATAGAGAACTTGAATTCAGTTCCCATCATGCAAGTTTGCTGGTTCACAATGCCCTCCCTGTTACTCCATATCCAGAGTGATCTATCACCATTTCCTTGACTTTGTGGGCAAGTCCATTACATCCATGTAAATATAAAGTATTTCACTGGTCATGTTCCATCTTCCTCTGGTCAATTTTCCACTCCAGCCAGATTAGTGGGCCCCAATCCTTCTCCCAAACAAAGACTTCCTGTCTAACAGGAAGTCTCTAGTAACCAGGGACACAGGAGATCTGCCCTAACCAAAGGCACAGTCCTTCTGGTCTGTACCTCCATCTGCAACTGGGGCAAACTCTGACCCTGGAATGTCAAAGTCTTCATGCCTCCCAGTAAGTTTGCCCTAACCAGGAATACAGGAGGCCTTCTCTAACCAGAGACAAATGATACCCCTTTCCTAACCAAAGACAGCACTGCTTGCCTCCCAGGTGTCCAGATTTTACCCAGGTCACAGAGCTTTACCTGCCTTCAAGGAGGTCACCTCCAGTTAGTGTCACACAGGCCAGTTAACACCTGAGATAACCAGATGGCAAGGTACAAGCCCAAGAAAGCAGAGAAAAGGGGAATCTGAAGTAATGTTTGAGTATGATTCCTCCCAATTCTACTCAGAGACATCAGACACCAGTTTCTTTAGCTTTTCAACATAGGCTTACACCAGCAACTACCAAAGGAGATTCAAGACCTTCAGTCTATGACTGTGTCTCAAATTCCTTTCACTTGGAAGCTTCCAGCTTCTTAGACTGAACATGACTGTATTTCCAAGCTCTCTAGTTCACAGACAATTTTGGTATAACTACTCAGCCTCAAGTATGTAAGCTGCTTTTAAAGTGCTGTGTGTGTGTGTGTGTGTGTGTGTGTGTGTGTGTGTGTGTGTGTGTGTGTAGGCAGGATACCATTATGGATATCATTGATGAGGAAGAATGTAGTGGTTTGAATGAGAATGGCTCCCGTAGGCTCATGACTAAGTACTTATTTAAAATAATTATTAGTTGTGGCCTTGTTAGAGGAAATGTGCTTTGAAGTTTATAAAAGCCCAATCCAGGCCCAGTGGCTCTCTCTTCCTGCTGATGAAGATGTATTATTCTGTACTCCATCTCTAGCTCCATGACTGCTTTGTGCTTCCATATTCCCTACTATGATAATAAAGGACTGAACCGCTGAAATTGTAATTGTAATCAAGCACCAGTGTTGCATTTTAACGATAGGAACTCTAACTACAGCATAGGATTAAACAGAAGAAAGCCAGAACAAGGTCTCATGGCTAGTGCATTTTGCTGTAGACAAAAGAGGAAGAAGGCAAGCACATGATAGAAAAGACTATAATATTGTTAGGGAATCATTCTCTAACACACAATTACACTATATTTCATGCAGCTGCTTTTGAATCAACCATCCCACTGCAATAAACTCATGTGCTTAGGAAGATAGATTGGGTGAGATCATGGCATTGTTGTCATCTATGACCCATCTTGGGTAAATAGTTGTTTGTTCACATCTCCCCAGGAAAAGTCATGCAACAGTCTGAAAATGTATACCAGCACCACTGGTACCTGAGTGAAGTAACCCATTCACAAAAGAACTCACATAACATGTACTCACTGATATGTGGATATTAGCCCAGAAACTTAGACTACCCAAGATACAATTTACTAAACACATGATACTCAAGAAGAAGGAAGATCAAAATGTGGACATGTCACCCCTTCCTCTCTCTCTTTCTCTCTTTCTCTCTTTCTCTCTTTCTCTCTTTCTCTCTTTCTCTCTTTCTCTCTTTCTCTCTTTCTCTCTTTCTCTCTTTCTCTCTTTCTCTCTTTCTCTCTTTCTCTCTTTCTCTCTTTCTCTCTTTCTCTCTTTCTCTCTTTCTCTCTTTCTCTTTCTCTCTCTCTCTTTCTTTCTTTCTTTCTTTCTTTCTTTCTTTCTTTCTTTCTTTCTTTCCTTTTTAAGGAAACCACACTAATCTCTTGTGGAGGGTGAAAGTTCTGGTTGGATGTGCCTATCTTATTTTTCTGCTTTTTTGTATGTGACAGCCTGTACTCCATTTATAAATGCTTAAGCTTTGATTCAATTAGATTTGACAAGATTGATTACTAGGGATGCAGGAGGCCTACTTGTGAATATATATTGCTGCTGGGCCAAAAATATAAAGTTCACAAAAAGTAAAAATAAAAAAATAAAAAGTATTAGATAAAAATGGCATTGCATTTCAATGGTTTCAGGGCAGGTTAGCAAGCAGCAATGATCTTTTTTACATGGATTTTTGCCCATGTTCACAGTGATATCATGAGGAAGAGGGAAAAAAGGAGATAGAAGGAAACAAAGAGGAGATTGGGAGAGGAGGAGAAGGAAAGAGGCAATAAATAAGGAAAGAGGGATAGATTGAACGTGGAAAAAAGTGAGGAGATCTAGAAAGAATGTGGGCCCTATAAGCACAAGTAGAGAATATAACATTTATGTTATTAAATATAATTTAGTAATCTATATTTTAGGTTACATGCAATTCCTTTCAAATTGATGTATTTTAAAATATTAACTACTTAGAAAGAGATCCCATGTAGCTAAGTTATTCTTAAACTTATGTAGCTGACAAGACTTTGATCTGATATTTCTACTTCTGCATATGTTAGTGATAATCGAATCCTGGGTTCTATACATTGTAGCTAAACACTTTTACCAAGGGAGGTCTATTTCCAGCTCCTCCATTTGTAGGTGAAAGCTTCCTTCCTATGTAATACCTTATCTTTGAGAAGGGATAGCAGGTTGTGATATAAATTACCAAAATGATAAGCCAACTTTTAGGTGGAAGTAGAGTGATCTGAAATCTATAAGATAAAGCTTAAAGTGAGAAAAGAAAGCCAATGACACTAACACCTCCACCAACACCACACACACACACACACACACA
>LR752034.1:70655-89585 GCA_902729485.2 Mus minutoides
TAGGTGAAAGCTTCCTTCCTATGTAATACCTTATCTTTGAGAAGGGATAGCAGGTTGTGATATAAATTACCAAAATGATAAGCCAACTTTTAGGTGGAAGTAGAGTGATCTGAAATCTATAAGATAAAGCTTAAAGTGAGAAAAGAAAGCCAATGACACTAACACCTCCACCAACACCACACACACACACACACACACACACACACACACACACACACACAAAAAACCACAGGCATGCGCACATGTACAAGCACAAGCTATATTCTATGTATCCCAAAACAAAAAGTCCATTAAAATTAGTGAAAGTACCAGAAGCAGAGTAGTTAAGAAGGTGATTTAGTTTCCCAAAAGTCTTAAGAACTCTACATCCTATAGGACACCAGACTTGGGGTTTATCTGAAGGTCAATGTGGGTTACATGATGAGATTTGAGGACTTATTTCTTAACAAAGGATTTCTAGTAAATGTGAAGAGAAAAGATTAAAAGGACCAATATTTGAGTAATCAATAATGTCTCTAACAAAGGAAATCCCAGTTTCGTTTATGTCCTTGTTGGAGAATTCTACCAGAATTAAAAGAATAAACATAACCAGTCCTGTAAAGAATCAAAATATCAAAGTTTCCATTTAGTGGTGAATAGAAAAATGGCATATGACATTTTCAGGTATTGTTCTTCAATGAAATATGAAAAGCAGAGCTGGGAGACTATCAGATATTAAGAACTGTTATAGTTGTTCCAGAAGATTAAAGTTCTATTCTCAATACCCACGTTGGGAGGCTTACAATAGCCACACACTCCAGCTCTATAGCAGCTGACATCTTTCTCTGGTTCCTCTATTGGATTCTGTGGCAGAATCTGCTGTGCATATGTATACACACACACTTAGAGGTAAAACAACTCTCTGAAAAAAAGAAACATGAAATTTCAACAATGTTAGACATTTTACAAGTAAACAAATTTAAGAGTAAGGCCAAGTGTTATCTAATCTGTATTGTACAGGGTATTAGGTATTCAGGGTACTCAAAACCTTAGACATGACAAGTATAATGTGAGTGGTTAAGGAATGTTTGATTTGGCAAAGGCATTTAGAAGTTACTACTTCATACAGTATCATCTTTATATGATGAGAATAAAATTCTCTGTGGCAATGTAAAATAGTGATGTCTGTGTAACATTAGGAATACATTTGATATCACTGAAGCATATACTTACAATGGGAAAATGAGAGTGGCTTAGTGATTGTGAGCTCTTGCAGGCATTTTGAATTTGGTTCCCTGCAGCCATCATAGGTACTTAACAACCACTTGTAACTTTAGCTCAACTCGCTGAATGACCCTTTCTGGCCAGCAAGGCCACCTGGATATATTTGGAACATTAAACCTTCAAAAGAGCAAAATGTTAAATTATATAGTATGTGAGGTTTTTGTTTTTATTTGTTTTGTTTTATTATGTTTTATACTATTTTATAATTACAAACTGAAAAGAACATTGACTTAGAGTAAGAGGAAGAGTTTCGTCACTTTCATTGCACTCACTACTAAATTTGTGGACCTGCGAATACCTGCAAAGTTCCATAGATTTAGTTTTTGCATATGAATAGTGAAATAGAAAAGTAACTGTTTAAGTAGTGTGAAGAACTAAAGATTACCTTCTGTGTATCATGCTTAGAAGTTAGAATGCTGAACATACCAGGATTTTATGAATCATTTAAGCAATGGGATAGCATGGATTAAGATCCAAAGGTGCTGAGAAGATGGCTTTGCAAGTAGAGTAATGTGGAACCACTGACTTGAGCTTAGTCCCTAATGTCCACATGAAATAAGAGAGAAATAGCCTCTGTCACATTGTCCTTTGACTTCTTACCTCACCTGTGACATGTATATTCACATACCCATACACACACACACACACACACACACACACACACACACACATACAAATTAATAAATAAAACAATTTTAAAGGTTTTAGAGCCAAAATATTTTATTGTTCCAGTAACTCAAAAAGACAATTGTAATGATTGTATACACTGCGTATATGTATACAACTGTACAAAATATGATCAAAGATGCCTAAAAGGTATAAATAACAAGATTATATTAATTAGATCTTATTCACACAACAGGTTTATTATATTGTGCTTGGTGGTAAGCTATCTTTTTATAAATATAGTGTTCCTACACTCTGGGGTTCTGGGTCTTTTCTCTGTGAACATAATTATTAAAATACAGGGAAAGTTCAAAGCAAACCAAAAATAAGGTTTATTGACAATGTAAAAGACTGTCTGGATAGAAGTGGGAGCCAGAGCTGGAAAACCCCTGATGACAAGGGAGAATGAGTTTTATCTTGGTTTCCACTACCCTATCTCAGTTCCTCACTTCTTGTTGTCAATTAATCCTAAGTTGTTTGAAGTAGTATTTCCTACAACAGGTCTTTTCCTCTACTTCTGGCCACATGTCCCTGAAATGATTCTCTGTTTTCATACATGAAAATTAAAATAGCCACAATAGGCTACTAAGTCTTAAGTCATGGGTACAGAAATGCCTGATGGTTCATTGTGGGTAGGGTATGTTCCCACATCTCTATTTTCTGTGGTATAATGGGGAAATAAAAAATTAGCACTAGTAATGAAAATATGACCTGTTTGATTTCTTGTCTTTCCAGACTCCAGAAAGGCAACCTTCTCACAAAGTGATTTTTCATCTACAAACAGAATCTTTTCTTACAGGGAAAGAGATAAGAATAACAGATACAGTTCAGAATATGTTCATTCTGTGAGTGGCACATTCATTAGTGTATTTTAACATATTATCCTCTGTATTAGCCAATAATACCAGAAGAAGTTAATGAGAGATATAGCTGGATCTTCAAGTAGAATGTGAGGCAGATAGAGTGAGGGACCTGGATGAAAGATTATGGGAAAGGGGGGCCAGGATCAGGTTTGGGGAGATAGGAGAGAGGCCCATAAGGCAAGGAGAATGAATACAAATATGCAGCTACTGGGGGCAACCTATAGACCCTCTCAGAGTACTGAGATTAGGGAGGCTCCCAGGACTTAATGTAGGTAACCTTGGCTCAAATATCCAACAGATAGAATGTGATGCCACCTCCAGCAGTCAGACAAGATCCTCAGTGGGGGATGGAGACACCAACCCAAGAATCAAACTTTTGACTTAAAATTGTCCTGTCTAAAAGAAACACAAGAAAAAAAATGGAGCAGAGACAGAAGGAATGGCTGGGCAGTGACAGTACCAGCTGGGGATTCATCCCATGGAGAGGCGCCAATCCCTGGTATTATTACTGATGCTATGTTGTGCTTGCAGAAAGAGCCTAGTATGACTGACCTCTGAGAAGCCTTACCAGCAAATGCAGATATTCACAGCCATGTATTTGATGGAGGTTGGGGACCCCTATGGAAGAGTTAGGGGGAAGGATTGGTGCAATAAAAGCATATGGAAACCTCACAGGAAGACCATCAGGGTCAACTAACCTGGACCCCTCGGTGCTCCCAAAGATTGAGCCACCAACAAAAGAACATACGCAGACTGACCCAAGGCACATGGCTCATATGTAGCAGAGGGGTGACCTGTCTGACCTTAGTGGGAAATGATTTTCCTACTCCTGTACAGTCTTGATGCCCCAGGGTAGGGGAACAGAACTTCTGATTCTCTTACCTCCACATCATAAGTGTTGGAAAGTTGAGTGTTTGCCAGCATGTCTGTTTCATGCAATTTTGGAACTCATTGCATAGGGTTTCATGTGAAATGGCTAGCCATGAATGAAATTTTCAAATGTTAAAAGTAGAACAGTAAAAAGGAATGGGTAAGGTCCTCAGAGTCAGCTCAGTGTCTAAGAGCATTTGTTCTTGCAGAGGTCCAAGGTTGGGTTCCTTTAACCTAATCACAGCTCAAGCCACCTGCAACTCTAGTACCAGGATATCCAACACCATCTTCTGAACATACTTAGGTACCATACTGCATGTGTTTCACAGACATACATGTGGACAAAACACTTATAAAATAAACCAATTTAAATAGTTTTAAACCAAAGGACATATTTTACACTATTCAGGGTTATTATTTCCTTATATTGTTTGGTTATTTGTATGCAAACAGCATCTCTTTGGCCAAAGTAGAAAAAGAAGCTGCATGCTTTTTCTATCAGTGCCAAGACAAGACTCAGGTAGAAGGTACCTCCTAGGTTATTCAGCTAAACAAAAGCGAGCATGCCTGTGGCACTTTTCCAATGACATACTGTGCGGCAAAGCAAACAGGAAACCTGGGTTCAGGTTTTCCTTGTTCAAAATTTCATGTCCTTTATAAAGTCACTGTTTGACACATTATAAGTCTATTTACTGCTTGGTCATAAGTCATTAGAAAAAGTCCAGCATCAGCATGTGGTGTTTAATACGGTTTCTCATAGGTCCAGATAGCAGTTCTGAAAATTGTTACTGTGGATCACACTGAGGTAAGGGTCACTGGGATAACACTGCAAACAGGACTTGTTCATATTCAAAAGTACCAAAGACAGTACTAAACAGAGAGGTCTTCCCACATCTGTGTGAGTACAATCTCCCCAACAATTTGGATTCCTCATACTTAATGTCTACCCACTCATTTGCCACAATTGTCAATTAGCTGATTATTTCTGAACTCACTATAACCATAGTGTTAATATGTGCTGTATGATAATTGACAAAATATACTTTATAATTTGCAAGCATGTCTGGGATGAGATTGGACTGTAAACATGACTCCAGCACTACTTTGGTTAAATTTACAGTTTCTCTTGACTCTGGATACTTCTATCAGGTCTTCACTTCTCAGAGCATATATGCTAATGTGGAACCCCATAGTAACTCTAGCAGTCAATTTGTATGGATCTGAGTGCGCAACCTCGCTAGAAGCCTGACCTGGCCTTTAGGGAAACAGTACCGTGTGTTACACAGAGTTGGATCAAGGCTAAAGATTTATGATTCTTGTCCTTATAATCTTATTATTTGTGATTTCATAAGCACTGGGTTTTTGCTCTGAAACTCTTTTACTATTTATGATTTATTAAGCACTGGCTTCTCTCTTTACTTTGATAAGTGTTCATTTCTTATTCTGTAACTCTTACTATTTGTGCATTAATAGTCACTGGTCTCTGATGTTTTATCTCTCTCACTATTTGTGCTTATTAAGCACTGGTTTCTTACTATTTGTGCTTTAATAAGTGGTCATTTCTTGTTCTATAACTCTATGATTATTTGAGCATTAATAAGTACTGCTTTGTTACTCTGTAACTCTCTTCCAATATGTCCTTTAATAATAGCTCGTATCCTTTCTTTCTATATCAAAGATCTCTCACTGGCAATCTAAGATGCATAGAAGTCATTATCTCTTTGGAAACTTGAGAGAAAGGACAGGATTAAAGAAAATAAAATTAATATTTTACACAGGCAATATGTATAGACTTACACAAACTCATATACACACTTTACATACTTGTTCTGATCTGGCCTAACCACCTGTTTCATGAACGTCATGGCTGTTTATGAATATTTACACACACACTGAAAGGATAGAAAATACAGCCCCAACTCCAGCCCTAAATTCCAGAAGTTCCAGACCCTGCTCCCTGCCAGTATATAGGTAAAAGGTCACACTTCTTGCTGCTCCAAGGCCCCCTTTTCGGTGAATACGTCATCCTGGCCTAGTAAAGTAACAGGAAATGAGTTGACTAACCACTTATCTAGCTTCTGTAAACTGCTTGCACCATAGAAGGAAAGATTACACACAGAAACTGCGTTTTGCCACCCCTGCTCAGGAACCCGCGCAAATGCGGACCTCTGGGGCCATACATTAAAGGAGTTACAAAGATCAAGTGTGGAGCTGAAACAAAAGGGTGGACCATCCAGTGACTGTTGCAGCCGGGATCCATCCCATAATCAGCCACCAAAAGTAGACACTATTGCATACACCAGCAAGATATTGCTGAAAGGGCCCTGATATACCTGTCTCCTGTGAGGCTATGCCAGTGCCTGGCAAACACAGAAGTGGATGCTCACAGTCAGCTATTAGATGGAACACAGGGTTTCCAAGGGAGGAGCTAGAGAAAGTACCCAAGGAGCTGAGGGGTCTCTAACCCTACAGGTAGAAGAACAATATGAACTAACTAGTACCCCCAGAGCTCATGTCTCTAGCTGTATATGTAGCAGAAGATGGCCTAGTTGGCTATTATTGGGAAGAGAGGCCTCTTTGTCTTGCAAACTTTATATGCCCCAGTACAGGGGAATGCCAGGGTCAAGATGTGGGAGTGGGTGGGTAGGGGAGCAGGGCAGGGGATGGGGGAGGGTATAGGGGACTTTCGGGATAACATTTGAAATGTAAATGAAGAAAATAGCTAATAAAAATTGGAAAAAAAATAAAAGAAAAGAAAACTGATTGGACCCCGGAGCATGGGCTTGATGATTTAAAATGATTGTCCTAGAAATTATGGAGTGGTACAAATCAATTGGCCTTCACTGTGCAGGCTCTTGATGCTATGACATGATTGGTTTGCAAAGGGCAGGCTTTGTTGTAACCCCATAAAAGCTGTCCCAATTTTGCAGTAGTGGTCTGCGGTCCTCTACCTTTGCATGGCCTATGACTGTGGGCCCCAGAGCTCACCTGGAATAAAATGTCCTCTTGTGGTTTGCATCAAGGCCATTTCTTGTGAGTGATTTGGGGTGTCACCGCTCCTGAGTCAGAACGTGGGGAAGTCCTCACTTTGTGTGTCTTTCAATACACACACACACACACACACACACACACACACACACACACACACACACATTTGGTTGATCTGGGAGAACCTCCCCATCCCAAACACAAACATACAATTGGAGGGTAAATGGGGCAAACCCCCTGATGCCACACTTTATTCCTTTTTTCTGGCTTTCTTATACCTTCTTAGAGAAAAGTTCTTACAACATTAACTCATAGATAAGTGGTACCCAAAACAAAGATGCTGACAGTTTTGTTCAAATCAGTGTTTAATTTTATAAACTCATCTGGAGAGCTTAAGACACTTGACATTTGACATCAGGCCAGTACAAAACAAGTAAGCTCAAGGCAGGAATCTGACTTTGGTCCAGGAATCAGAAAAAAGGCCCAGATTAAGAACATTTACATTGGAGATAATGCAAAGCTCAGATGAAAGCTCAGCAGAGGCATGTGTGGCATTCCTTTTGATTTGGTCATACTGAGTAGCCTGTAGAAAGGAGTTTTCCTGATTTTGTGTATTGCCTTGCTTGTTCCTGACCCAGAACTGATCTTATCATTTTGCATGTAATTAAAGGCATACAAAAGCAGACTGGGAAAAAATAAATTTGCTTCAGCCTCAGAAATGGCTGGGGTCATGCTAGAAATTTGTCTAATTGTCTCTTTTCTTTTCAATCCTCACTCCTGCCCTAAAGAACCTGTTGACTGACTGAGCTGACTTGGTCAAGCTCATTATAAGCTCAAAGCAACAGTTTCATATGGCCTCCCTTTATTGTAGTGCACACCTGCAGCTTCATCATTACATATGATCTAGAATGAATGGTTTTTTTCTTGATTATAAATTTAGCTCAAGCTTATTTATATTTTTTAATATAATTGTGAAAGCTCACTGCATTTCTTATTCTGCAGCATTGTCATATTTTAAAAATGTTGCTAAGTGAAAGTATTCATCTTTGAATGGACATTTAGGGGCTTGGGATATGACTCAGTATTTAAAAGTTCTTGCTATGCAAGCATGAGGACAGTTTAAATACTCAATACACAGTCTATAGTACACACACACACACACACACACACACACACACACACACACATACACATACACACATATACACTCACATGCCAAATATGGCTATGCCTGTGTATGTAACTCCAGTGCTGTGGAGTTTTTGAGATTTTTTGAAGCTTTCTGGTTGCTATCTGAGGTCAATGCTCAAGTAGAGACCCTGTCATAAAGGAATAAAATTAAGAGTACTATAACAGGGAATAAAATGTCCTCATCTTGTCTTTGAAAATACATATTAACACAAATGTGTATCACACATACACACACACACACACACACACACACACACACATGAGCACATACTTCCTAACAACCAACTAAATTAGATTGAGACTTTTCCTATTATGTATAAAAGATATATATATATATCTATATATATAGAGAGATAGATAGATAGATAGATAGATAGATATGATGATCTATTCTATATAATAAAATATAAAAAATGATTTAATCTGGTTTCCATCTGTGCCTGGAGCTGGTTCTGTGTCATATCTCTCCATACCCAAATCCTGCCTAGAGAGAACTGGTCTCCTGTGGGGAATTGCAGAATGGTATCCAGTCTAGCTGAGGTCTGAACCCCTATGGTCATAATTCACCTACATGACATGGTAGTCTTCCCTAATGCTCCTGGAACTCCCAGTTCCTGCCTAAGGTAAACACCTCCCACAGCTCCAACAAAGAGAAGCATGGTCAGTAGTCTTCTAAGCAATGGCCCAAGCTTTTGACCTTCAGGCTAACTCCTCCCCAGTTACCTAGCAACAGTGAAGACAATAGGTGTGCTCAGCCAACACCTCGATCTCTTACAATTACTCTTATTCTTTTGTCCTCTTACCTTTCACTTCTCTCACTTCTCTCTCCTCTTCCCTTTCTCTTTGTCTTCTTTCCTCTCTCCTTTCTTTCTCTGTAGCCTTCTCTCTCTCTCTCATTCTCTCTCTCTCTCTCTCTCTCTCTCTCTCTCTCTCTCTCTTCTACCTTCTCTCTTTCCCCTGCATTTCCATAATAAAGCTCTTAAACTATAGAGTCTCTGCTCTGCTCCTTCAAGGCCTGCTGTGCACTCTGGTCAGTGTTGGGAACTTCTTCCCTCATCCCTCTCTCCCACAACACTGGTAGCTTTAGCAAAGTAGCTCCAGGGGAGTCCCCAGGCAGGGATGCTCCTTGGTCAACCCCTGAAGAGTGGGATAGAGGAATGCCCACCCAGGGATGAGTGGATAGAGTAGGTAGCATCCCTCCCATGCCTGACTGAACAGAGAATAGGGAAACTCTGGTGAGGTGTGGGCATCTTTTTCTTATCGTTCTTCCCCAGGCCCCCGGGGCCCCCTCCCCCTTTTATTTTGTTCCCAACAGTCTCCCAGGAGTACTAACAACACAGCTGAGACTGCCACTTCTGCTCAAATTCCTGGCACAGGAGAGAGCTGGTTTCCCAAGAGTGCTAACACACCTGAAAACAGCTGAGGCTGCCACCTCTGCTCAAATTCCTGGCCCAGGAGGGATCCTCCCAGAGCCTCAGGGACACAGGAATCATGGGACAGGATCCTTCCCTTTTCTTCTGTGCACTTAATCTGACCCTGTGCCACACCTCTCAGTACCCAAATTCCTCCTGAGAGAACTGGTCTCCCAGGAATGCTGACACACAACCTTTTAGGAGAGACAACCCACTGTCAGAGATGGCAAGAAGAGCTATCAACAGAGATAACAAGATGGCAAGAGGCAAACACAAAAACCTAAGCAACAGAAAAAAAAAAAAAGGCTACTTGGCATCATCAGAACTCAGTTCTCCCACCACTGCAAGCCCTGAATACCCCAACACACTGGAAAAGCAAGGCTCTGATTTAAAATCACATCTCATGATGATGATAGAGGACTTTAAGAAGAATATAAATAACTCCCTTAAAGACAAACAGGAGAACACATGTAAACAGCTAGAAAAATAAAGAGGAAACACAAAATCCCTTAAGAATTGCAGGAAAGCACAAAACCTTGAAGGAATGGAACAAAACCATAAAGGATCTAGAAATGGAAATAAAAACAATAAAGAAATCACAAAGGGAGACAACCCTGGAGATAGAAAACCTAGGAAAGAGAAAGTAAGTCATAGATGCAAGCATTACCAACAGAATACAAGACATAGAAGAATCTCAGGTACAGAAGATACCATAGAAAACATTGAAACAACAGTCAAAGAAAAGGCAAAATGCAAAACATTCCTAACCCAAAACATCCAGGAAATTCAGGACACAATGAGAAGACCACAAGTATAATAGGTATACCTAAGTAAACTAGGTATAGAGGAGAGCGAATATTACCAAAAATTAAAAGGCCAGTAAATATCTTGGACTGAGCAAGGGACCACAAGAGAGGACTTAGAGAAAGGATTGAAGGAGCTGAAGGGGTTTGAAAACCCATAGAAAGAGCAACGTCAACCAACCAGACCCTCAGAGCTCCCAGGGAAGAAACCGCCAATCAAAGAGTACACACAGAGCAACACATGGCTCCAGTTGTATATGAAGCACAGGATGGCCATGACAGGCATTAATGGAAGGAGAGGCCCTTAGTGCAGTGAACACTAGATGCTCCAGGGTAGGTGAATTCCTGGGCAGGGAATTGGCAATAGGGTGCTGGGAACACATACACATACAAACATCTTAATTTTAGGTAAAGCTGTTAATTTGCATTGTGTTTCTTATTGTAATAAACATAACACATATATGTGTGTTCTTGTGTGTATGATATGTATCACAAAATTTAACTCCTACCACATATATATTTGTATGATTAGAGAATAAAACTTGTTATTCATAAAGCTTATATTGTAGCAATTCCATGTTCTAATTAGATTCTTATCTTTAACCTTTAGTAATCACATCAGTCATTCAACTTCACTCTAGCAATGTTTTTATGTCTCTTGCTGATATTTTATATCAGGGATTATGTTTTTCTAAGTAGTCAAAATAAATGTATTAGTATCAAATGGGTATAAAAATGACTAATCAGAATCCTAATATAAAAATGCTGTAACTTTTTGTTTGGATTTTACTTTGTACAAAATTGCCAGGTCTGACATGGCATTGGTAGGGGTGGAATTACATGTTTCCTGTCCCTGGAATGGGGCCATGAGGTGTGGCCCTCCATAAGTGTCATGGGCATAAGGCTTCTTTTATAATAATGTATGTATTTTCACATTTCTATTAACATTAATGACTCCATGGTAATTAGAAACAGCATGAGTTTGAGAGTTGAGGGGTTATGTCTCAGCAAAATGGTAAATGCTGGAAACTTCAGGACAACACTTAAGGAATTGTGAAAAATGAGATCAAAAATAATAATTTCGCAACTGTGTAAGATATAAGGATGCAATATGAATTATATGAGTCTTCACAAATCTAAAAGAATGAAAATCACCTGTGTTGTGAGC
This sequence comes from Mus minutoides, assembly GCA_902729485.2. Lineage (NCBI taxonomy): Eukaryota > Metazoa > Chordata > Mammalia > Rodentia > Muridae > Mus > Mus minutoides. The sequence goes on from LR752034.1 coordinate 81,880, forward strand.
CCACTTGTCAGAAAGGAAAATAGTAAGAAAGGTAAATAGTAAGAAAGATGATAAAGAGATTTAGGGAATGGTGATCCCAATCTATCCTACCCAGCTAAGTGTTTTTGTTTGTTTGGTTGTTTGGTTGGTTTTATATTGTTTATGCTTACAAACACAAACATATTATAGAATTTGAGGTGAGCCTTGAACAGAGGGAATTTAGGTCAAGGCCCACGTATGTTAAGAAAAGTAGTTTCAATGTACGATCCCATTCAGATAGCTTATTATCTGTGTTTAACAAAGACAGACAATAGCTGAGCATGGTGGCTCATGCCTTTAATCCCAGCACTCGGGAGGCAGAGGAACGCGGATTTCTGAGTTCGAGGCCAACCTGGTCTACAAAGTGAGTTCCAGGACAGCCAGGGCTATACAGAGAAACCCTGTCTCGGGGAAAAAAAAGCGATAAATTTCTGAATTCTTTTGAAATATTAAAAAATAATGTGTGCTTGCTGTGTCCTAAGAATCAAGATCCTGGGTTCATGGGATATGGATTCATAGAATAATCAAGTAGGAACCTAGAGAAAGTGACTGGATTGATATGCAAAATTAAAGACTGGGCTGATGACCTGCAAGAGATGAGATGGCCAGATACATTTTTCAGAATAGCAAGAGAGAAATGCTTTAAGAACTTTCTCAAGCAAAAACTAGAGAGAGCTGTTTAGAGAGCTCCAGAGAAAGTAGAACACAGAGAAAGCAGTCTGGACCACTGTCTTGAGCACAATATAGGCTGTAATTTGGATCCATGATTTGAGAATGAGTTGTTTCACTGCTGTCAAACACCTCTTCTCTCAGAAACCCTTACCAAGCTGAGGCTCGTCCTTGGCACTAAAGGATTTGCAGGAAAGATATTCAAAGAATTCTTTCTGTTAGAGTTAGAGATTAAAACTGACTGCCACTAACTCCCCAGGGTCTTCAAATTGCCTACTGCCCCTAGAAAGAGTATTGCTGTACATGTATAGGTTTGTGCCTGTTGATTACTAGAACCCATATCAGAGGATGTAGTATCAAAAGGCTTAATATGCTCATGCATAAGTGTTTGTGGTTTTGTACCTGTGTCTGTGAAAGATGAGCATCTGTGCTTATAGAAGCCAGAAGTCTGTCAGATCCAGTATAGTTACACTTACAAGTGTTTCAGAGACTCTTGGTATTTTGTTCTGGGAACAAAATTCAGGTTTTCTAGAAGATAGGATGCATGTAGATGTACAGAACCATCTTTCTAGGGCTCAGCATGACTTTGGATGAATGTTTCTTGTCTAATCACATTCTCTCCATCAAGGGAATCAAAACCATGGCCTGGAAGTACTGAAGCCTTGTCTAAGTCATGGTTTCCATTCCTGCACAACATATCATGACCCAGAAGCAAGTTACAGAGGAAAGAATTTATTCAGCTTAGACTTTCACATTGTTGTTCATCACCAAAAGAAGTGAGGACATGAACTCCCACAAAGCAAGAACATGGAGGCAGGAGCTGATGCAGAGGTGATAGAGGGGGGCTGCTTACTGAATTGCTTTCTCTGGTTTGCTCAGCTTGCTTTCTTATAGAACCCAGGACTACCAGATGTCACTGGATGCCCCCCCCCAACACTAACTGAGAAAATGCCTTATAGCTGGATCTCATAGAGGCATTCCCTAAGGGAGGCTCCTTTCTCATAATAGCCCCAGCTTGTGCCAAGTTTACACACAAAACCAGCCAGTACAAGCCTCTTTTTCTCTTCTATTCTTACTGCTACTACTCAACAGATTGGTTAACTTTGTATCTATGAAAACTTCTTTGAAAAAAATCACAGAGAGATGGAGATATGGCTCAGTTTTTAAGAACATGTGTTAGTCTTTCAGAAGACTCTGGTTAAATTCTCAGCATCTACTTGTCAATTCAAAAGTGTATTGCCAGTTCCAGAGAAGCTGATTTCCTCTTCTAGTCTCTGTTATGCTAGAAGAAGTATACACAATGTGTGGACCAGGCATATATGTGTATACACTCTGGCAAACACTCATACATACAAATAATTTTTCAAAAATTAAAAACAGCAAGAGATTCTTAATATGTGATCTCTCTGAGGCTGTGAGTTGACAAGTCAATTGGTTCTTTCCTTTTGCATAGATGATGGAATCAGATTTCCAATTCTTAATATGCATATGACTCATGGCATCTTTCTTTTTACCTGTACTGATTTATATATCTACCTATTCACTTCAGAAAACGTCTACATGGTGCAATTCTTCCCATAATCTCAGACATGCATCTGAGCATTATTTCCATGTCTGAGTCTAGCAAGGTTTGCACATATACACTGTGTATCAATCCAATTCATTGTTTATTCATTGTTTTTCTGGGTTGCTGTTGAGTGGATGAGCAGAACATAATCATTGATAAAATCATAGGAGCTTGGGAGAGGGAGACTTCTGTCCCCGGAACTTGAAAAGGAATTCAAAATGGACTTGAGCACACTGAGCACTAGAATCCAAACCTCCTATTTTGTCTTCCTCACTCAAGAATGGAGGTAGATTTATCATTTTGGGAGACTTCAAAATTCTTAAACAGATAAAATTATTAAAGTAGCCCAGTAAGTTTTTTTTTTTTTCAGAAAATTCAGCATAAAGATTCTTCAAAAGACTTTGCATGGCAGCCACACAAGTCTACCTGTATTAACACGGAGTTTGTCCCAATACTGGTATTTGAATACAGGATCTACCAAACTTCAGGCCTTAATTGGAACAAAGAGTAGCTGTGGGAATGAGAGGAAAGAGAACAAGCTTACTCTTTGCTATTTCTAGAGTCTCATTCACATTCAAGGCACTTACTTACAGTTATTCTCTGAAATCTGCACATCTTCCTGAGGGACAGGTAAGTGTTTTTATCCCAATTTCACAGATGAAAAACTTGAAACCCAAGGTTAAGTGACTTAATAGCAGGAGCACTGAGAGCCAATGTAAAGATCAGACTTCCAACATCAATGTTTGATTGCTCAGATCACTTAACCAGAACACTAAAAATAACACAAATTCTTGGAAAATGGTTTTGTCTGTACTTGAGGACATAAATATTCTGTAATATTCTTGGCCACACGAGCCTTTAAAAACCACAGAGATCTGAAATGTTCTGTGTCAAAAAGGCCTTTCTTGGGGAAAACATATAGAAAAAGGGAAGGCAATGTGATACTGACTGGCCTTTTATTTAATACAGAAGACTATCATAAGATTTTAAACCTACATACATAAGCACTGTATCTGCATTATTCTTACCCCTCTCTGATCCTTCAACTACCTATGTGCCATCTCTTCCTCACAAATTCATGGTCTCTTCTTTAATTATTATTCAAACACACACACACACACACACACACACACACACACACACACAGAGGGAGGAGAGAGGGTGGGAAGGAGGAAGGGAGGGATATCAGCAGACTGGGGGAAGAAGGTGACCTTACTGAATTTCTTTAGCTTTGCTGCTTTATACATAAGTTCAGGGATGGACAGCATATGCAGCAACTTCTTCCTGGAGGAAATTATTTCTTCTCTTAGCAGCTATTACACACTTGTAGTTTTTTATTTAAGCATAGGATATTATGGCATTTCCCTTGTCTACATTAGCATGTCATTTGCATTTATAATGCTAGCCTGTACATGCAACAATATTGTGAGCTCATGGCTATATTTTACCTGCTCCAGAACATTATCTATCAAAAGGCAATCTGGGCCTCCCACTTTTACAATGGATTTAGATGAATCAGTTGGGATTGAACACTCTGTAATCCCTTGTCCTCTGCATTTTGAAGAAGCTGTGAATCTCTGTCTTAGCCTCTATCTGATACAAAAATAAGCTGCTTTAGAGGGACTGAGACCTGCTTATCTGTGGGTATATTTAGAATGTAATTAGACACTACACTGCTTTAGTAACCTAGCAGGGGGTGTTCTCTTCCCAGGTCTGAGACATTGCTAGGAACTCTCTGTGCTTTTTCTAGTTTTACAGAACTAGACATGAATTCTCTCCTTTTGGGAGGGTTTTAAGTTTAATTCTATTAGTTATCTACAACATAAAAGTTCTTTATTGCACCACTGTATCTGGCTGCTCCAGTCATTGTTGTGATTCACGGGCTTTGGGATCACCAGACCTACTGACTTTATACATTAAAGTGTAAGTTTTGAGCTGAGTCATGTCTATAGATAAAGTACTTGTCTCACAAACATGAGGACCAAAGATTGGATCCCCAGAACTCATGTAAAATCCAAGAATAAGTGGCAACCCAGTTTTGTGGAAGCAAAGTCATTGGATCCCACAGGATAAATGGCTTTCTAGACTAGCCCCATCAGAAAGCTTAGAGTTCAGTGAGAGACCCTGCCAAACTGGAAAGAGACTGAGTAAGAAACATGACACCAACCTCTGACATCCACAAGCAGAAGTGCCCTTTACAAACACCTTTATGACAAAAGCTGTGAATAGATTAGGGTTAGATAGAATATACTTCAACCTAATAAAGGCTATATAGCACAAAATCAACATCAACAGTCAACATCACCCTGAACATCATAAATATAGAAAAACTCAAAGTAACCACACTAAAGTCAGGAAAGGGCTGTCCACTGTCCACACTCTTTGAAATTATAGTGCTTAAAGGTATACCTGGAACAGTATGACAAAAACTAAATTAGAGGAGTATGAGAAGATGTCAACATATCCATACTACAGATTACATGAAATTATGAATAAGCTATATCAAAATTTCAGTCTAAAAACTTTTAAAAGTTAGAAAAACCCTCAGCAGATGGTCAAGACATAAAATTAACTTACACAAATCAGTAACCTTTCCCACTGAGTCATCTCTCTAGCTCCAATGAAAAGCCATTGTCTTTGAGTAATGCATCATATAGCTTAATACAAATATTTAAGCAGTCAATTAACAGGTAGCTTCTTCTGACAAGATGATTTCATATTATTAAAACACAATACTGATACATGTGTGACTAATAAGTGACATTTATTATATATTAATTTTGATGTTAAATAAGTAAATAATAGGAAATACATTTAAACATACTTGGCTCATGTACATGTTTACAAATATACTTGCAAGTATTTTTATGCTTTCCTTTTTACTGAGTTGTATGCATAGCATAATGTACACTTATGTGTATGTGTACAAACTGTGAACTATGAACATGCTTAGGACCACTTGCTGCTTTTGTAGAAGGCTTTGGTTATGTTTCTAATACTCGCATGTTGGCTCACAAATACATAAAACAACCTTCAGAGAGGCTGTTCCAGAGTTCTGGACTCCACAGGTACTTTATGCATACACACACACAAACACACACACACACAAACATACACACACACAAACATACACACACACTCACACATATATATAGTTGAGCATTCATGCACATAAAAGTAAATAAAAATATCATTAAAAGTCTTTATAAGGATCTATGATTGCTATAAGGCTTATGTTTCTAGATTTCTAACATGTGGCCTTTCTTCCTGTGGAATATCAACTCATTCTTTGCAGTAAATGACAGTGTGCCAAATATGCACAGAGCCACAATCAAGAAATTATTGCAAGGATGAAGGTATACACAGATTCATTTTACATATTTTTAGATACTTCCTACATATTGCATCTGCATACATTTTTGTTGGTGATATTATCATATATTTAATAATAAATATTATTCATTTTTAAAAGTAACATGTTTGAAGATGCAATAATCTAAGTGGCTTCAGCCTTTTTTTCTATGCATTAAATATGCAAACAAAATACTGAATTTTGTCTTATTAATTTTCTTCCTTTTTTCTGAGCCATCTCACCAGCCCCTCCTTTTTTCAATACATTGTGCTATGTGTTCCTGAAAGATATTACTGAGTTTTATTCATTTCATTAATTTGTACTGAGTAGAATTAAAATATCTATCCATCTATTTGATTTAATACTATATTATCTACTTAAAATTATCTTTTATAAATGTATCCATGCTGATATGTTCCTAAAATCATTTCTCTTTATTCCTGTGTCATATTGAATAATGAAATATTAAATTAATTCCGCAGTATTTCTAATGGTACAAAGTTCCTGTTATGAACATGATATAAATATTTCTATATGTTTCTTTCATGTTTATAAACACTTTTTCTAGAATATATTCTTCAGAATAAAGTTTCTGTTGTAGAGATCAATTGTGCAACGTGGTAGACCATTTTTTTGTAGAGTAAGAGACCAGGAACAATCTTTCTCCCTGTGGAGTACTTTCAATCCCCAAGACTTGAAAATTCCTGCCTTAGTGACTCGGCATTAATAGCTAAATAACATTTTGAAGTTGGTAACCAAGCAATACTTCCCACAGTGCAGTAGTTTTCTAATAGCTAACTGTGCATGCTTCAAAAACTCTATAAAAACCCTCCCCTCCCCTCTGCCCAAGCTTCTGCTGTCTCTTTTCCTGATCAGAGAGATTCTCCATTCTGCTCTTCTCTAGACTGTGTGAAAATAATTCTTTTCCTATGTGTGAGGATAATCCAATTCTGTAGATTCTGACTACCTAAATGCTCTTGAGCTAGAAAAATACAACAATACAAAGAAGAATTATTACATCTATTGTATTTACCTTATTCTTCCTAATGATTTTTGAATGGCAGTGGCTGTACAGGGGACTGAGAGAGAGGAGAATGTTCTTCTAACATACAAAATGAAGTTTCAAGTATTTCTACTCCAAAGGTCATATCCATATTTTGTCACCTTTCCTGTGAAGTTATTGAACAAACAATTTTTCAGCCCAGAAAGGACAGCAATGATCAAGTAAAGAAACAATTCCTTCTAAGACTACCTTAGTGAAATATTATGATTATTAGGGTTACTTAGAGAAATATGAATTTTCAGTTAGTGATAGGAGCATGAGTGATCCACAAGCAACTCTATCACGGAAAGCCCATTAAAGCATAGGGGCCAATCCACAAAACGGTACCCCTACAGACATATAGGAACTTAATACATTGGAAAGTATCCAAGTTCTTGTTGCCTATGCAATCTTGAGGATGGGTCTTATAAATTTTGTAAATTTCAGGAGCTTCCTGACATATGTAAGTTTTTTGTTTTGTTTTGTTTTGTTTTGTTGTGTGTGTGTTTTGTTGTTATTTTTGTTTGTTTGTTTGTTTGTTCATTTTATTTTTGTTCTTGTTATTTATTTATTTATTTATGTATTTATTTATTTATTTTTTTCTTCCTGGGCCTTGTAGGCATCCCTAGAGCCTTAACCTTCCCTCTAGGAGGAGCTGTTTAAATATGGACGAAGTTGCTACACAACATGTGGGTCCACAGTAAAGGGAGATTAGTGGTCCATATTGTATACACTGCTTCACATGTGAAATAACATAGTGTTCACCACATTATGAAAAATAAAAATATATTGAAATGAGTATGTGTGTTTGTGTGTGTGTGTTTTTCCTGCTTGAACAGTGAGTCACATATAAAAGTCACTGTCGCGCGCCTACCCCGTCCAGCAGGAATAAGACTCACGACAACCAGATTTCTCCTCAGGACAGTTTACTCAGGAACTTGACGTGGCTAATGGTGCATCACGAATGGCAAAATGCCGGCCCAGAGCCTCCCCGGAAGCAGCTACTTAGGCCCTGTCCTGGCCAATCAACGAGCTGCCCTGTGGCTCTCGCGAGACTA
>LR752034.1:93042-114960 GCA_902729485.2 Mus minutoides
ATGGCAAAATGCCGGCCCAGAGCCTCCCCGGAAGCAGCTACTTAGGCCCTGTCCTGGCCAATCAACGAGCTGCCCTGTGGCTCTCGCGAGACTACCCCAGGTGCTCTCGCGTGACTACACCAGGCGTTCTCGGGCAACAGCTGACACAACCTAGAAAAGCTGAATCGGTCGAGCCGAGCGGTTGAATGGCTCCCTACAAGTCACTATTGTTGAATTGCAAAGATAATTCAATAGAGATTGGTTACTATCATCTCTTACTCCTATAAAAGGGATGAGGAATATATATATTGAGGTTAACCACTTTCATTCTAGGTCCTCGAGTGATAGCAGGCAATAGATCTTTCAAGTAACCCTAACTAATTATGTTATGTCATTTAAAACAATTTCTCAATATTGGTGAAATAGCTCTGATGAAGGTGCATGTTGCCAAGGCTGAGAACATGTGACTCACTGTTCAAAGCAGGAGAAACACACACACACACTCACACACACACACACACACACACACACACACACACACACACACTCATTCAAATATAGATCTATGTTCATTCTTCTACATACAGACTGCCAGTTTGCCCAGCACCTTTTATTGATGATGCTTCTTTTTTCCACTGTATGTTTCTGGCTTCTTTGCCAAAGATCAAGTGTCCATAGGGTTTTTTGAGGGTGTGTATGGGGGTGTATTAGTTTCTATTCCATTCTCTTGCTCTCTCTTACTCTTGCCTTCCTGTTTCTGATTTCTAACCATTTCCTTCCCTCCTCTCTCTTTCTTCATATGCTCATTTGGCCTCTACTTTCTACTCCTCCTCCTTTTCTTCCTCTTCCTCATCTACTCTTTCTCTCTCTGTGTCTGTCTCTCTGTCTCTCTGTCTCTTTCCCTTACTCTACCTCTACTACACTCTTAACTTCCCCTCCCTATCCCTATGCCCTGAATAAACTCTGTTTATTCTATTCCATTAATTTACCTGATTGTCTCTGTAACAAAGTTATGTGCTCTTTATCACTATCACTTTGTAATACAGTTTGAAGTCAGGAATGGTGATTTCTCCAGAAGATCTTTTATTGATGAGAACTGTATAGTCTATCCTGATTTTTTTTATATGAAGTTGAAAATCATTCTTTCCATGTCTATGAAAAATTGTGTTGGAAATTTGATGTAGACTGACTTTGATCTGTAGATTGCTTTTGGTAAGATGGCCATTTTTACTATGTAAATCCTACCAGTCCATGAGCATGGAAGATCTTCCTATCTTCTGTAACATTTTTGGAATACTTTCTTCACTAATTTGAAATTCTTGTCATACAGATTATTTAGTAGCTTGGTAAGATATTAAACAAAGACATTTTATACTCTTTGTGGCTATTGTAAAGGGTATTCTTTCCCTAATTTTTTCCTCAACCTATTTATCATTTGTGTAAAGGAAGGCTACTGATTTGGTTGGGTTAATTTTATATTCTGCCATTTTGCTGAAGTTGTTTATTAGCTGTACCAGTTGTCTGTTGGATTTTTGGGTTTCATTCTTGTAACATATTATACCATATACAAATAGTGATACTTTGTCTTTTTTTCCAAATTATACCCCCTTGATGTCCTTTATTGTCTAATTATTCTACAAAGAACTTCAAGTACTATATTAAATAATAGGGAAAGAGTGCCTAGCTTTATCTTGCCCCTGCTTTTAGTGGGATTGCTTCTAGTTTCCCTCCATTTAATTTGATGTTGGCTGTTTATTTGCTATATATTGCTTTTATTATGTTTAGGCATGTGCCATAAATTCCTAATCTTTCCAAGACTTTTAAGATGAAGGGGTGTTGTATTGTGTTGAAGGCTTTTTCAACATGCAGTGAGTTGATGATGTGCCTTTTTTCCTTGAGTTTGTTTATAAAGTGTATTATGTTGATTGATATTAAAGACTCTGCATACTAAGTTGTGTTAATTCCATGAATCATTAATGTAATAGCAATTACTAATCACTGAATATATTTGTTACCTTGAGTTGTTTTTAAAAAGTAAAATTTTAACAAAGTTCTGGAGGGTGGAATTGTGTAAACAGAAACTTGTAGTATTTTGTTGTTTTAAATAGTATTAAAACATTCAATAATATTGCTGTTTAACATGCAATTTATATTGTACTACATACAGTAAATTTTGTTTTAGACACAAAACAAAATTATTTATCAGCTTAATAGTGTGTCAGTCAGCAATCACATTTTGTAGAAAAAGCATGAATTCAGTAAATGTACTTGTTGACAGGATTATACTAATATTTCTTTAATGTAACCTCAAAATTGCATAATAGAATAGAAGATTTTAAACTAAAGAGGGGCATTGATGTGTGCGATGGTGTGATCTTTGATTAAAAATATTCAATTGAATAAAATATAACTTTTCTGTAATTCTGAATAAAAAATAGAACAATCTAGTAAGAGACAATATTATCATGAGGTTGTAGCTGCCAGAGGCCATGGGTTAATGGATTCCTGAAAGGCAAGATGGGGTTTTGGATGGGAAAGACTGTTGGGGTCCACTGCCTGCAGTGGAGGGGGTTCCTGGAGGATTGGCCCGAAGCTGAAATGAAACTAAGGGAGTGGGGGAAGAAAAAAGATCTCCAAGGCTACATGGTTGCTTCTGCTTAGAACGACTGTTTAATGGTGGACAAGCATTTGGAGATAAAGGAAGGGAAGCCCCGCCCCCAGTCTTCTGTGCAGGCGTTCTGGAGTTTGGCGGGAACCCCGAAGTATCGTGACATCTCCACATCTCGCAGGTTGCGCAGGTAGGCTGGTCGTAGGTGGGCCGCTGGTAAGCTGGGCGGAGCCGGGGGATCTGGGAGACACACAGAATCTGGCTGCGGGTGAGGCTTTCTCAAGGCTTCGGTCTTAGCACCAACTATGTTGGTGGAGAAGGGACACCACAAAAGACTGTGAGAGAAATAATGAACCAGCCCACCCACTATTCCATCTTTTCCTCCTTTTCATCTCTAAGAGGTTGCTCCTCCACCCACATACCAACTACTACCCCATGCCTCTACCATCCTCCTTTTCTGGAGCATCAAGCTTCCACAGAACAAAGTAAATACCCCCCAACACACATACACACACACACACACACACACACACACACACACACACACACAGAGGCTAAACAATACATTCCTCTGCTACATATATAGCAAGGGCCACAGAACATCACATGCATTCTCTTTGGTTGGTTCTTTAATCCATGGGAGCTCTAAGGAGTCTGGTTAGTTCATACTATTGTTGTTTCAATGGGGTTGCAACCCCCTTCAACTCCTTCAGTCATTCCCCTAGGGGGCCCAGGCTCAGGTCAAAGGTTGACTATAAGTATCTGCATGTCTCAGTTAGGTGTGGGCAAAGCCTCTGAAAGGACAGCCATGCCAGGCTTCTATCTACAAGCACTAATGGCATCAGCAATAGTGTTGGGGTTTAGTGTCAGCTCATCGGATGGATCCCAAGGTTGGGTTGTCTCTGGATGGCTTTTCCTTCAGTCTCTGGTCCATTTTTTCCCAGCATTTCTATCTTAATGCCCTGTCACAGAGACAGAGCTGCAGAGATACATAAACATGTTTTCTTTAAGCTATCCGTGCTTAGAGTAGCCAGAGTTTTAATAGGAAGTGTTTAAAAGAAAAGGTCCACTAAATAACAATTATCTTTTTAAAGATGTTCAGGTTTATTGGGTTTTTGACTGTGTTGAAGTATGAATTTGTAATCAGGGTGTGAATTTGAAATCTCATTGCCTTTTAGAAATGCCAAAGCCCCTGATAAAGCATGCCTGTACAGTCATGTCTATTGTAGTAGGAAGTTACTGAGGATCATAAGCTACTATTTTGGGATTCAGGTTACTACAAGTTTCTGTCCTCTACAAGGGATCTTGGGAGATACCGGAGTATAAATAAAAGGTTAACAAAGAAAGGTCCATTGTGACACATATCCAGTTAGGTTGGAATTTATGATAGAGTAGTTCTTTGTGGTAATAGAGCTTTGGGAGAATAACCCATACTTGTCTGAGTAACCTGACCTGTGAGATGTGAGTCTAACAAACTTATTGGTTAACCAAATTATACCTTGGTGGAACCTTTAATGTGGCCTGTTGTATGTACCTGTGGTGGTTTGAATACAATTGGCCTGGGGGAAGTGAGAGTATTAGGAGGGGATTCTTGTTTGCTTAAGTGTGGTCTTGTTGGAAGAAGTGCAGGACTGAGATGGTGGGCTTTGAAGCTCTGCACATTGCAAAAGAGTCAGTTTCTCCTGGCTGCACTTAGATCACAATGCAGAACTCTCAGCTCCTTCTCCAGCACCATGCAGACATGATGATGCCATGTTAGCTGCCGTGATGATAATGGACTAAACCTCTAAATTTGTAAGTCAACTTTGATTACACATATGCCTTTAGAAGAGTTGCTTTGGTAATGGTATTTCTTTGCAGCAGTGAACTAGACATTTGTTCATATCATCCTAGAAATTAAAATATCAAATTTTTACATCAAGGCCTAGTTGTTTTGATAAAATATCCTGGGGAAGCATATTAAGTGAAAAAACAGTTTTTTTTAGTATTTTTGAATATTTATATAAAATATCTTTTATATGTATTTACATTTCCAGGGATACAAAGCCCACTATGCAGGGAAAACCTGATGACTGCAAAATAACACTATTAAAAGCAAGAGGCTGCCTCATTAGAGTGCATCCACACTCTAACAGCAACAGTATGAATGAGAACTGTAGATGTTCAAGGTCCATTCTTCTGATTCACTTCCTTCATGAATCCTCCCACTTCTTCAATGTACTGCAACATTTCCACAGATTATCTCCAGCTGGGTGTACGCAAATATACAAGCCTATGCAGGACATTACAAATTTAAAATATTTCACACCAATTATTAAAGATAGCTATTAAAGTAACATACAGTAATTGTGGGAAGCAGGTGCAGCCGCATGGGCCAAAGATGGCACCTGGCTCTATGCCAAGCCCCATGACCTCGCCTGTTTACCCCAGTCTCAGTCATGCGCAATAAAAGCAGCACGTGTAACTCATTGGAGAGATTAGAGCAACATCTCGCGATTCCATTCTATCAGCCAATCCTACATGCTGCCTTGGACGTGCGTATTTATGATTGGGTGGTGTGAGGTGGCGTGAGTGAATGGGAGTAATAAATTGAGAGCAGCCCCAGATGAAAGGAAACCAGATGAGAGGCCAGCATAGCAGAGAGAGACCAGATGAAGAGACCTGACCAGTGTTAGAGAGCCCCAGTGTAGGAGAGCGCCAGCAGCATTAGGCCAGAGAGCAGCAGATGAGGAGAGCAGCACTAGCTTTAGAGAGCAGCATAGGAGAGAGCAGAGTGAGTGAGTGAACTGCTGCAGCTGTGTGAAACCTGAGAGAGAGAGAAGCAGAATAAGCAGAAGCTGAGAAGGCAAGCTGCTCTGAAGCTGCCTTGGCGTCCCATGTTGTTTATTCCCACTGTCTCTGCTGGTCAGAGACCTGTGGGTGGGCGACAAGTAATTACATCCTGCAGCATGTGTTATGGTATTGAAGACTTCTTCTTCCCTTCTTTTATTATTTCCTTTTGGTGTCATTTTCAGGGGATTATGTCCTTTGTCTCTCTACTTTCCAAATTTGTATTTTTACTTATCCTGCCATAGTCCTACCACATTTGTACCAACTTTACCCACCTATAAAACCTGCTTTACTCTTTTATCTTTTATTAGAGCACAGTTAATTTTTCATAGTAGGCATATACTTTCCTAAAATTTAAAAGATTAATGGTATTATATATATATATATATATATATATATATATATATATATTAGAATTTATAATACTATATATTATATATTTATATTAAAATGTTCAGAATTTTCAAAGGAACCATTATAACAATTTGTAAAGTGTACAGTGACACTGCTGTCTAAATTTGCATAGCTCTCTTTACAAGTATAAAGTGAGTTCCTGACAATCAGATTTCACAGCTAAGGGGAAGTTTCTACAGATGTCACAGGTGTACTTAACCCATCCGATGACACATCAGCCTTTATCCCCAATACTATATGAACATACTCACTTCAATTTTTAAAAGAATTTTATTGATTCTTTTTGTCAATGTCACATCATGTACCCCCAAACCACTCATCTTCCTGCCCCTTTGTACCTGTTCTCCACTCTTGCAACACCCTTCCCTCAACCCAGAAGAAAATACCTAGTAATAGAAGCTATAGTATGTCACAGTCTACAGTTATTTTTTGCAAATATTTAGTGCAATGGCTCATTGCATCATACTGGTATGAGGCTTCTAGCCCCTGCAGCTCTATCAAAACTGGAATGGCACTGGGACTCCTCTCAGATATCCTGTGGCTGCTCTGAGTAATAGAAACCCTGTAGTTCGGATATGTAGGACTAGCCCCTTCATTCACTTAATTTTTATTAGTTTTAATTTGTTGTTCATGTGTGCTGGCATGTGATATGTGCACATGTGTCACAGCATCCACAGGTTAATGGTTCACCCAGAACTCAAGTTACAGAACATTGTGAACCAGCAGTGGGAGCTATAAACCACACTTAGGCTCTTGGAAGAACAAACAGCAAGTGGTCTTAATCGCTGCACCCCTTTTTGTTGTTTTTCAGTGCTGTGTGATAACTCGATTAGCTTGGACAGTGTGAAGCTTCTACAGCTACCTTTTCTTTTCTTTTCTTTTCTTTTTTTTTCTCTTTATTAGATATTTTCTTCATTTACATTCCACGTGTTATCCAGAAATTTCCCCATACACTCCCCCATCCCTGCCTTGCTCCCCTACGCACCCCCTCCCACATAATGGCCCTGGCATTCCCCTGTACTGGGGCATATAAAGTCTGTATGACCAAGGGGCCTCTCCTCCCAATGATGACCAACTAGGCCATCTTCTTCCATATATGCAGCTAGAGACATGAGCGCAGGGGGAACTAGTTAGTTCATGTTATTCTTCCACCTATAGGGTTGAAGACCCCTTCAGCTCCTTGGGTACTTTCTCTAGCTCCTTCCTTGGGAGTCCTGTGTTCCAACTAATAGCTGACTGTGAGCATCCACTTCCGTGTTTGCCAGGCACTGGTATAGCCTCCCACGAGACAGCTATATCAGGTCCCTTTCAGCATTATCTTGCTGGCATATGCTATAGTGTTTATTTTTGGTGGCTGATTATGGGAAGGATCCCTGGCAGCCGCCGTCACTGGTTGGTCCATCCTTTTGATTCAGTTTCACACATGATCTCTGTAACTACTTCAATGTGTGCTTTGTTCTTAATTCTAGGAAGGGGCAAAGAGACCACATTTTGAACTTCATTCTTCTTGAGATTCATGTGTTTAGTAAATTGTATCTTGGGTAGTCTAGGCTTCTGGGCCAGTATCCACATATCAGTGAGTACATGTTATATGAGTTCTTTTGTGATTGGGTTACCTCACTCAGGATGACACCCTCCAGATCCATCCATTTGCCTAGGAATTTCATATATTCATTGTTTCTAGTAGCTGAGTAGTACTCGATTGTGTAAATGTACCAAATTTTTTGTATCCATTCCTCTGTTGAGGGACATCTGGGTTCTTTCCAGCTTCTGGCTATTATGAATAAGGCTGCTATGAACATAGTGGAACATGTGTCCTTATAACCAGATGGAACCTCTTCTGAATATATGCCCAGTAGAGGTATTGTACAGCTACCTTCCTTTTCTTTAAGAACTCTGTTTATTCTATCACAAGCATGTTCCTCATTATGCTAATAAACGCATGAGACTTATTTTACTGTTTAAAGATATTACATGAGAGCCATGCCACTCTGTTCATGTCCAGTGATTTCTTATGTAATTACTTCTGTGTCTGGCTCAGTTTTAATGTCTAGGACTGCACCTTTTGTTTATTCTTTGGTTAATTTATCCTTTCAACCAGTTAATTTCCTCTTTCAACCTCTAGCTTTATAAAACAGATTTGTGCTGTGTGAGCTCTTCTGTGGGCAGGAAAGCTCAGCACAACTCTTCACTGTGCTCAGCCCTGTGAACTAGCTCTCAGCAGCAAATCACAATATTCATCGGAAATGGTAAGAGTGTCTACCAGGACTTGTTAGAACCCAGGCTGGCCTATTCAATGTCTTTCTGTCAGAATGTATGTGAAGGGCTTAAAAGGCCATGCCCATCTGCAGGATCTTCATGCCCCAACTCCTACTGGAGCCAACTCTTCTCACTTAGTATGAATAGGCTCTTTCAGAAATCAGCCTTAAATGGAGAAAAGCTATAGGCAGGGAAGTTGACTACTATCACATCACCTGTGAACTAAGCCCATTTTTGATCCAGATGCCACTTTTCCTGGAATATCCTTGGAATTTTTCAAACAAAATTTCACTTTGAAATAAAGGAAAGCAGTGTCTCTAAGTCCCATTAGGTGTGTCAAGTAACCTTGGGACCATTTCCACATGGCACTACTGAATATTGCTGTTCCAAAGATTCTCACAATAAATATTTTCAAGTACAAAATTTATCCTATATGGGCTCTTGAAGCTTTCCTTCAGGTCTCTCAGGTGGTGCTACATGTTAACATAATAAACCACTTCCATAGAATATGAAGTATCTTTGTCTCTGTATCAAATACCTTAGTCTCTGTATCAAATATCATTCCTCCCCCAAACCTCGCAATCCTGTGCTAGCTCTCTTCTGTGTGGACTTTAGGACAGGGCTGCTCTAAGATTTTGCTGTTTATTGATGTACAGTTGAGATCAGTGTTGGATAGCAACATTGTTGATCTCTACACACCTGAAAACCACTCATAATCTCACTGTGTGAATATAGCTTTAGAAAATATTTAAAGGAAATCACTCACCGAACTGCAGTATTGAAGGCAAGTGATGTGTAGACACACATGGTGAAGCTCTCAGACTGGTTCCATCTTTTCGAATGTAACAATGTTTACGAATTCTCTGTAGATTTTGTCTCCTAATTGGCTTTCAGGTACACATTTTGCACTATTATTTAACAAATCTATAGTATTTCACAGAAACTTGGTTATTTCTAACTGTAGACCTATGAAGGTCATTTCTAATGATGAGTACATGGACAGTAGTTTTAAATCACTAATATTGAATGAAAAATGTAATATTTATAAAAAATGATCCTAACTAAAAACACTGGGTTATGTTTATTAGAATGCCTTGCTTTGCATTTCTTTCCTGTTGTTCCTGTCAGAGAGAAATCCTAGATGGAGATCTGTAGTGTATAAATGATCCCTTCACCCACAAAGGCTGTTTCTCACACAGTTCTTTATACAGTGCTCCTTCCTGGTGCATTTATTAGTCCTGAGGGACTCCTTACAAGCTGCTATGCTTGTCCCTTTACCTGAATCTTTCCTGTCAACAGTAAATGTGATCATTCTGCTATTATCACTGTGGAGTTCACCCTTCTGGGTTCAGAGTTCTTGTTTTTGAGACATTTCAGGGAAAATCAAATTCTGCTAGTAGTAGCTATGTGAGCTCCGACCTGGACAAAACATTCAAAGATAAATATTCAGGGAAAGAGCTTCTTCTTTGTACAGATGCATCCTGATTCAAAACAAAATAACATGAGAGTAGAAGGTGCCTGTGTCTGTGACTGCCTGCCAGTTATTAGCAGTTGTGATCTATCCTTAGGTAGCATCGATCAAACCAGACATTGTGTGAACCAGAGTATTATGTCCCGTGTCTTCATTTGTGAAGCTGAATCCAAAGGATGGACCCAACGACTGCGGCTGCCAGGGATCCATCCCACAATCAGCCACCAAACATAGACACTATAGCATATGCCAGCAAGATGGTGCTGAAAGGGCCCGGATATAGCTGTCTCGGGGGAAACTATACCAATGCCTGGCAAACATGGATGTGGAAGCTCACAGTCAGCTATTAGATGGAACACAGGGTTCCCAAGGAAGAAGGAGCTAGAGAAAGTACCCAAGGAGCTGAAGGGGTCTTCAACCCTATAGGTGGATGAATAACCATGAACTAACTAGTACCCCCTGAGCTCATGTCTCTAGCTGCATATATAGAAGAGGATGGCCTAGTTGGACATCAGTGGGAAGAGAGGCCCCTTGGTCATGCAGACTTTATATGCCCCAATACAGGGGAACGCCAGGGCCAAGAAGTGGGAGCGGATGGGTAGGGGAGCAGGGCCGGGAGGGGGGAGGGTATAGGGAACTTTCTGGATAACACTTGAAATGTAAATGAAGAAAATATCTAATAAAAGTTGAAAACAAATAAAAAAAAAAGTTTCCTATATTGCTTGTTGAAACAAGGTCTATTTCTGAATGTGTACCTCACTGATTGACTAGTAAACACCTGTCTCCTCCGTATTTCTGTCTCACTACTGCTGGTATTACAAGAATGCACCAGCACATACAACACTATTATGTGAGTTTTGGGGCTCCAACTTAACTCCTCGTGACTGCATTAATTCATATGAAACTAACAGAGGAAGAAGATAAACCCATAATATTAAATGCAACCTAAAGCAATTCAATGACAAGAATATTTATGTTGTGAAATTTAGTGTGTTTGTTCATATGCTTACAGAATTAAGAAATAACATCTCTAAAGAATTGTAAGAAGAAAGTGAAGAAATTACCCAAGCTACACTGCTAAAATGAACTGGTTGAAGAGATTAGAGGGATAGTTTGAGAGTAGATCTTTTGTATAAAAACTAGATCTAGTCCCCAGACTTCACTTTTAGTGAGTCACAATTTCTTGTAACTCCAATTCTAGGAAATCAAAGGCAATGTCCCTTTCTAGGATCTGTAGGCAACTGAATTCTTATGCTTATTAACCTCACATAGATACATATACAAACACATAATAACAATTAATAAAAAATTAATGTTTAAATGAGCAGTTTGTGTTATGTTCTTTTAAAAGCGTAAGGCTTGATGTTTGTTGTGTAATCACACTGAACTCTTATTTTTGTACCATTTATAGCACTATCCTGATGTTTATTAATTACATCGTTTTGAAATAATATTTGTCAGAGATTTAAAAATGGAAAGAATGATAATTTTCCTGACCAATGGCCTTGGAAGTTGGACTAGACCAGACTGGTAGGACTCTGAAGCCAATGGTGTGTTTTATATTTCCATTCATAAGCCGATATCTTGTCCCTGCTCTCACCTTGGATTCATACAAAGCTATTTATGGCATAAATAGCTATATATATATATGAACATCCTTTGCATTATTATGAAGAAATGGCAAAGCACAGTTTCTCTATAAATAAATTGAAGCATATTTTGAGGCAGTATTATTTTGCTTCCCTCTTTCATTTTCTCCATGTAACAGGACTTAAAAAGATATTACACTGCAGAGACTTCTTAGCATCATTTTAAAAGGCATCTTCCATTTTTAATTAAAATTAAGTTTGTAGTTTAAGGTTTCTATTTGCAGGTAGTTCTGTGATACAGTGGATGTTACAGCAGGCTTCTAAAATTTCTATTTAAAATTTCAAGTCCTCTTTTATGTAAATACTTAAATTTGCACTGGAATCCATTCTATTTTTAATATTTCACAAAGGCATCAATATTATGCTATCTATGTGTACATATTTGTGCTGTATTCCTCTGCACAGACCCACATGTGTTCCAGTTCTTGGGCATGTGGAGATGAAGCATTGGTATTTCTTGTCTTCCTTGAGCACTATCTACATTATACATTGAGGCAGGATCTTTTACTTGAACATGGAGACTGTTTGCTCAGAGAATCCCATATTCCTTTCTCCCTGTGACTGTGAAGAGTCCTTCATATGTGCTAGCTATTTATGGTTTCTTGGCATTTAAACTCAGGTCTTCATATTTGAATGGAAAATGCTTACACTATAAGCCATCTTCCCATCTCTATATTTATGTTATTAAAAATTAAAATTTCCAAGGCTACATGGTGAGACAATTTCAAGGAGTTTTTGAATGTTTCAAGACTTTATAATGTAGGATAGTATTAGTTTCAGTTCCTTAATAATTAAAGGGACAAAGAGCAAGAGAGAGCAAAGTGGGAAACAAAGTAGAGTCAGCTAATACTCAAGTCCTTTTCTATGTTTAGTGAGAGTGTATTAAGAGGAAACTATGAATCATCTTCTGAAGCTACCACTTCATGTGACCTGAATGTGCCATTGGTATCATAAATGCTTGTGTGACATCAACACAATAATCACTCCTGGAGATCAGATAGTGAGATACAAGAGCTCACAAGAAATTTGAAGTAGCAGATGGTCCTGATGTTTGGAATCAGACCCCAGAACAAGGGTCTAAGGTGCATATTTTACATACCAAAGCAGACTTGCACTCTAGGTTCTCCCAGTAACCCTTAGTCCTTACTTCGCATACCCTGGCCTCAACTCTAAACTTTCCAGCCCAGGAGCTGTGCAATCCTTTCCCTCTTAGGCTCTTTCCTATATAATCCAGACATTTTTGTTTGCTCTCTCCCTCTCTCTTTCTCTCCCTTTCCTCTTCCTCTTCCTCTTCCTTCTCCTCCTCCTCCTCTTCTTCTCTGTACACCCACCCATTCACTATTTTTTTTTCTCCTCCCCACCTCTTCTCCTTGCCTTTGGTGCCTCCCTTGGCCTAAACAATTGGGGCCAGTGAACATGCCTGCCCAGGGCAGCTTCCCAATAAACCTGCCTTTAAAATAATCTCATCTGTCTTAAATTGGTTCATTTCACTGTTGGCATAGAAATAACCTTTCATATAGGAATTTGAGAAGGGCTATTAGAGCAGGACAGCAAATGGCCAGTAGCAAGCCCCCTCCACAGAGGATGTGTCTACAGGCTTTTTTGTTTTATTTTGTGGTTCATAATCACTATTTATTTATTTATTTATTGTTTGTTTGTTTGTTTGTTTGTTTTCAGAATAACTGTTTCTCTTGACCCCGGCTTTTTGGGAATAGAAGCATTCAGGTCATTGTCTGATGTCTAATTTCCCAACCAGAGGACTGTTTTAGGTGGTTTCAATTGTATTGCAGTTGATTTATTGAGAGAAATTTGTTAGAGAGCTTGCTTTTAATGTACAAGTCTTTGCATTCCATTCACAAAATTACCCAGTTGATTTCATTATATCGTTAAGAGACTGCCAATTATATTACACATAGAAGATAAATTGGTTCTATTTTAAAATATTATGAGTCCATCCAAGCCTCTATACCAGAGAACAATAATGCTACATGGCTTCTATGATCTTAAGGTTGTGTGGTTAGAACAATTATATATATATATATATATATATATATATATATATATATATATATATATATATATAATGTTTTCCACAGCAATTCCCTAGGGCCTCTAGCTCATTGCCTTAGATTCCTTTTTATTGCTGTAAGAAACTATTCAGACAAAAATGCAAATTGAGATGAAAGTGTTTATTTTATCTCACAGGGTAGTACGGAAGTGAAAGGAGCAGTGCCCTGAAGTAACTGGTCACATTCATAATAAGGAGCAGAAAGTAATCAATACATGCATGCCTAACGCTCATCTTCTTTACTTTCATAAGGTCCAGAGTCCATAGCCCAACAATGGTGTTGCTTACTTAAAGGCTGGTTCTTTTAATTTTAGATAACACCTTGTTGAGATCCCATCGTAGGTGATTCTTCATTGTGCCCTTGACAATTCAAACTAACAACCTCACAAATTCTTAGCCAAAGGAGAAATGAGAAGGATGTGTCTACACCATCAATTTTACCAAGCAGGCTGCCTCCAACCAATTCTTCTGGTACCTCTCCTTCCAGGAAGCAGCAGCCAATATTGGGTTTTCACATAATTTAAAAATTCTGGTCTTGAGAAATGACTCAGTAGTTAATCTCATGTCCTGCTCTTCCAGAGGTCATCTTACAACTGCCTGGGAAATCCAATGCTCTCTCCCTTCTGGCCCTCGCATACCTACAGAGACACAGAAATTTGCATGAGTATTTTAAGGTAGAATAATTGTGCCTAGGTATCCTCGGTGTGGACGCATGCCTGCCAGGCTTGGGAACCATGCTTTCTTATACCAGAATCATTGTTGTTGTCTTGCTTGTGTAAGTTGAAAGTCTTTATCAGTTAAATACTGATCTTTCCATCCATTTCATTTCTCCATTCTTCCCTGGTGTATTCTAAGACTTCTTTGTTGGGTTTTTTTTTCTTTTTTTTTTTTTTTGTTGTTGTTTTGTTTCTGTTTTCTTTTTTTCTTTTCTTTTACAACTGTGCCTCATAGTTTCTACCATGTTAACAAATTACATTGTATAATTGCCTTGACAAATAATGTCTCCTAATTTTGAAGTCTACAAAATTAGAATTAGTACCTTTTTATCTTTAGCTACCCAGCTTTTAATACATTGCCTAACAGTCAAGTAGTTGCTAATGTATGCTGTATTAATGAAGGATAAATGAATCAAGATACTAATGATGCATTTTATTGGAAACTTTATTGCTAACAATTTCTATGTTCCTTCTGGGAAATGTAAACCAGCAAAATAATGCAATTATAATTTAATAAAATATATTCCTAGTGTGTAGAAATGATGGGAGTGTACTAAGACACAAATGGATTCTGCTCAATAGCATACAACTCCTTGACAATACATTCTTTTATTTTACTTTTAATTGATTTTTTTACACTCCATATTCCATTCCCTACTCCCCCACCCATCCTCCAACTGCTGTACATCACACACCTTCTCCCCACCCTACCATGTCTCCATGTAGATGCCCCAACCCCCACCAACCTGACCTCTAAACTCCCTGAGGCCTCCAGTCTCTTGAGGATTAGGTGCTTCATCTGTGAATAAACAGAGACCTGGAAGTCAGCTACTGTATGTTTCTTAGGGGCCTCCTATCAGCTGGTGAATGCTGTCTGATTGGTGGTCCAGTGTTTGAAAGATTGCAGAAGTCCAGATTAAGACTGCTGGTCCTCCTACAGGGTCGCCCTTATCCTCAGCTTCTTTCAGCTCTCCCTAATTCAACAATAGGTGTCAACTACTTCTGTCCATTGGTTGGGTGCAAAAGTCTACATCTAACTCTTTCAGTTGGTTGTTGGATCTTTCCGAGGGCAGTCATGATAGATCCTTTTTTGTGAGTGTTCCATAGCCTCAGTAATAGAGTCAGGTATTGGAACCTTCTGTAGAGCTGGATGTCACTTTGGGCCTGTCACTGGACCTTCCTTTCCTCATGCTCCTTTCCATTTCCATCCCTATAAAACTTTCAGATAGGAACAATTATGGATCAGAGGTGTGACTGTGGCATACCATCCCCATCCCTCACTTGATGTCCTCTCTTCCTGCCAATGGTTGGGTTTATAAATTCCCTCTCCCTATTGTTGAACATTTCATTTAAGGTCCCTCCCTTTGAGTCCTGGGAGTCTCTCACTTCCCAGGTCTCTGGTGCCTTCTTGGGGATCCAACCAACCTCCTTTTTCTTGAGGTTGCCTGTTTACATTCTTTCTGCTGGCCATCAGGGCTTCAGTCCTTTTCCCTCACTGAATGCACAATCAGGTTTCCCTTTCCCTTCCATTCCCTCCCAACCAGTCCACTTTCTCTCCCAAGTCCCCCAGTTCCTTATCAGTTGTGATTGCATTCTTCTCTCTCCCATGTAGGTTTGAGGTGTCCTCAGTTGGGCACTTCAGCTTGTAGAGCTTTTTGAGCTCTGTGGACTATATCTTGGGTATTCTGTATTAGTATATTTTGGGGGCTAATATCTGATTATTAGAGAGTATATACTATGCATGTCCTTTTGGGTCTGAGTTTCATTTGCCTGAAAAGCTCGGGATGTCCTCATTCTTAATAGCTGTGTAGTATTCCATTATGTAAATGAACCATATTTCCTGTATCCATTCTTATGTTGTGGGACATCTATGTTGTTATCAGTTTCTGGCTATCACAAATAAGGCTGCTATGGACATAGTGGAACAGGTGCCTCTGTGGCATGCTGGGACATCTTTTGAGTATATTCCCAACAGTGGTATATCTGGGTCTTCAGGTAGATCTATTTTCAATTTTCTGAGGAACCTCCAGATTGATTTCCAGAGTGGTTGTACCAGTTTGCAATCCCACCAGCAATGGAGGAGTATTCTTCTTTCTCCACATCCTCTTCAACATGTGTTGTCAAATGAGGTTTTGATCTTAGTCATTCTGATTGGTGTGAGGTGGAATCTCAGGGTCATTTTGATTTGCATTTCTCTGATCTCTAAGGACTTGAACATTTCCTTAGTTGCTTCTCAACCATTTGAGATTCCTCAGTTGTGAATTTCCCATTTAGTTCTACACCCTATTTTTTGTTTGTTTGATTTTTTTGTTTTTGTTTTTGTTTTTTGTTATTTTGCTGGTGATTGAGTTCTTTATATATTTTGGACACTAGCCATCTATCAGATGTGGGGTTAGTAAAGATTTTTTTCCCAGTAAGTTGCCAATTTGTCTTACCAAATATATCCTTTGCCTTACAGAAGCTTTCAAGTTTCATGAGATCCCATTTATCAATTGCTGATCTTAGAGCAGGAGCCATTGGAGTTTTGTTTAGGAAATTTGCCCCAGTGCCAATTAGATCAAGGTTCTTTCCCAACTTCTCTTCTACTCCATTCACTGTATCTGTTTTTATGTTTTGGTCCTTGATCCACTTAGACTTGAGCTTTGTACAAGGTGACAAATATGGATCAATTTTCATTCTTCTACATACAGATAGCCAGTTAGACCAGCACCATTTATTGAAGATACATTATTTTTTTCTGTTGTATATTTTTTGTGTCCTTGTCAAAACTCAGGTAACAGTACGTGTGTGGGTTTTATTTCTGGGTCTTCAATTATATTCCATTGATCAACATGTCTATATCTGTACTAATACCATGCAGATTTTATCACTATTGCTCTGTAGTAAAGCTTGAGGTCAGGGATGGTGATTCCGTTAGTGTTCCGTTATTGTTAAGAATTATTTTCACTCCTCTGGGGTGTTTGCTTTTCTAGATGAATTTGAATATTGCTATTTCTAAGTCTTTGAAGAATTGTGTTGGATTGTAGATGGGGATTGCACTGAATCTATAGAATGCCTTTAGTATGATAGTCATTTTTACTATGTTCATTCTGCCAATTCCATGAGCATGGGAAATCTCTCCATTTTCTGAGATCTTCTCCCACTTCTCTCTTGAGAGATCTGAAGTTATTGTCATACGGGTCTTTCACTTGTTTGGTTAGAGTTATCCCAAGATACTTTATATTATTTATGGCTATTGTGAAGGGAACTGTTTTTCTAATTTCTTTCTCAGTTTGTCTATTCTTTGTATAAAGGAAGGCTACTGATTTATTTGAGTTAATTTTATATCCAGCCACTTTGCTGCAGTTGTTTATCATCTGGAGAAGTTCTCTGGTAGAATTTTTTGGAGTTGATTATGTATACTATCATATCATCTGCAAATAGTGATACCTTTATTTCTTCTTTACCAGTTTATATCCCCTTGATCTCTTTTTGTTGCCTTATTGTTCTAGCTAACACTTCAAGTACCATATTGAATAGATATGTCGAGAATGGGCATCGTTGTCTTGTCTGAGATTTCAGTAGGATTTCTTCAAGTATGTGTCCATTTAATTTGATATCTGCTGTTGGTTTTTAGTTAATGGCTTTTATTATGTTTAGGTATACATCTTCAATTCCTGATCTCTCTCCAATATTTTTAACACGAAAGGATGTTGTATTTTGTCAAATACTTTTTCTGCATTTAATGAGAGGATCATGTGATTTTTTTTCTTTGAGTTTATTTATATAGTGGATTATATTAATGGATTTTCTTATATTAAACCAACCTTGCATCCCTATGATGAAGCCTACTAGATAGTGATGAATGATCATTTTGTTGTATTCTTGGATTCAGTTTGTAAGAATTTTATTGAGTATTTTTGCATCAATATTCATAAGCGAAACTGGTCTGAATTATCTTTTATCATTGGGTCCTTATGTGATTTAGGTATCAGAATAATTGTGGCTACGTAGAACAAATTTGGTAGAGTTTCTTCTGTTTCTATTTTATGGCATAGTTTGAGAACAATTGATATTAAGTCTTCTTTGAAGGTCTGGTAGAATTCTGCACTAAATCCATCTGGCCCTGGGCTGTTTTTAGTTGGGAGGTTTTAAATGACTTCTTCTATTTCCTTGTGTGATATGGGCCTGTTTGGATAGTTTACTTGCTCTTGATTAAC
Organism: Mus minutoides; assembly: GCA_902729485.2. NCBI lineage: Eukaryota > Metazoa > Chordata > Mammalia > Rodentia > Muridae > Mus > Mus minutoides. The sequence continues at coordinate 111,235 of LR752034.1, forward strand.
TTTGGTATGTGGCATCTGTCTAGAAAACCATCTATTTCAGGTAAAATTTCCAGTTTTGTTGAGTATAGGCTTTTATAGTAGGATCTGATGATGTCTTGACTTTCAGCCGTTTTTGTTGTTATGTCTCCCTTTCATTTCTTTTTTTTTCTTCTTTTTTTAATATTAAGACAAAAAACATTTATAAATGATAGGAATATTAGCATTTTCATACTAATCCAAAAATCCATAGATTCTCATGAGAATTATTTCATAATTAATTACTGTTAATATTTAAAATATGATTATTTGTTTTTATTAGAAGTTTTCTTCATTTACATTTCAAATGCTATCCACTTTCCTAATTTCCTCTCCGAATATCCACTATACCCTCCCCTCTCCCCCTGCTCCCCAACATACTCACTCCCACTTCCTGGTCCTGGCATTCCCCTATACTGGGGCATAGAATCTTCATAAGACCAAGGGCTTCTACGCCCATTGATGGTCCACTATTCCATCCTCTGCTACATATGCAGCTAGAGAGAAGAGGCTATGCCAGTGCCTGGCAAATACAGAAGTGGATGCTCACAGTCCCTTTTCATTTCTGATTTTACTAATATTGACACCACCTCTTGGCCATTTAGTTAGTTTGGCTAGGGCTTTATCTATCTTGCTGATTCTTTCAAAGAACCAGCTTTTGATTTTGCTGATTCTTTGCATTGCTTTCTTTACGTCTGTCTATTTGGATGATTTCGGCCCTGAGTCTGACTAATTCTTGGTTACTACTCTTGCTACTGCTACTGCTCTTGGTTGAGTTTGCTTCTTTTTGGTCTAGAGCTCTCATGTATGTTATTAAGTTCTTAGTCTAAGATCTCTCTCTTTACAAGGCCTTTTAGTGCTATGAAATTTCCTCTTGGCATGTTTTTCATTGGTCCCATAGGTTTGAGTGTGTCATGTCAACATTTTCATTCAATTCCAGGAAGTCTTTAATTTCTTTCTTTATTTCTTCCTTGTCCAAGTTATCACTGGGTAGAGAATTGTTCACTTTCCTTGTGTATGTGGGCTTTCTGTAGTTTTTGCTGTTCTTGAAGACCAGCATTAAGCCAAGATGATCTGCTAAGATGCATGGTATTATTTCAATCTTCCTGTATGTGTTGAGGATTGTTTTGTGACCAATTATGTCGTTGGTTTTGGATAAGGTATGATGAGGTGCTGAGAACAAGGTGTCTTCTTTTGTTTTAGGGTGAAATGTTCTATAGATATCTGTTAAATCTATTTGTTTCATAACCTCTATGAGTTTCATTGTGTCTCTGATTAGTTTCTGTTTCAATGACCTGTCCACCTGTCCATTTGCGAGAGTGCTGTGTTGAAATCTACCACTATTATTGTGTGGGGTTCAATGTGTGTTTTGCGTTTTAGTAAAGTTTCTTTTGTGAATTTGGGTGCTCTTGCATTTGGGGCATAAATGTTTAGAATGGACATTTCTTGTGGTGTATTTTCCCCTTGATGAATATCAATTGTCCTTCTTTATCACACTTGATAACTTTTGGTTGAAAGTCTATTTTATTAGATATTAGGATGACAATTCTTCCTTGTTTCCTGGGGCCATTTGGTTGGAAGACCTTTTTCCATCCTTTCACTCTGAGATTGTGCCTGTCTTTGTTGCAGAGGTGTATTTATTTCATAAAGCAAAATGTTGGATCTTGTTTGTATATCCAGTCTGTTAGCCTATATCTGTTTATAGGTGAGTTGAGTCCATTAATATTGAGAGTTATTAAAGAGATATGACTATTGGTTCCTGATATGTTTGCTTTTGTCCGTGGTTTCATTTGCTTGTGGCTCTCTACTTTTGACTTTGTTTTGAGATGATTAATATCAGGGCTTGCTGTGGTTGAAGAACTGGGTTCTTATGATGTCCATGTAATTTGGCTTCTGTAGGTATGGTCTTGCACTTGTCTCTTGCCATCTGGATATCCCTGATGTTTGTTGATCTGGGTGATTGTATGGAGTCTGCCCCTTTTTTCCCCTGGGTTGCTTCAGGTTTACTGGTAGTCTTTACTGGTAGCTGTATCAGACCACCTGTGGGGCCTTCAAACTGGGGGCTCTTTACAGAGGCAGAGAAAATGCTGATCTGTTGCCCTGGCTGCAGTAGATCTCCTGGGAGGCCTTCAGACTGTTGGGTCTTCTGTGGAGCAGTCAAGGTGTTGTCCAACTCTGCTGAGTGCAGCTGATCCTCAACTTCTCTGAGTGCATTGGGTCCTTAACTACTCTGAGTACAGTGGGTCCTCTAGGATGGATTGGGATATGTAGTCTTAAATGGAACAAACCAACTAGGGGTCTTCCCCAGCAGCAAAGACCATGTGGAATGATAATGCATCCTTTAGTCCTCTAAGCCTTAAAGTAAATATTATAAGAAAGTGAATATTGGAGCAAGTATCTGTAGCTCTACTGATTTCTCTGAATATCCTATTTATATTCATTCAATCATGTTAAATTCTGGAGGGGATAAAAGTGAACTTAATCTGGAAGTGAATATTTCCTGTGCTCATATGATGAAGTTAACATATAAAGTTGTAAACATCAGAGAGTACTTGTTCTGCTCTAAAACTAACAGCAAGTGTCTCTGTATTATACACAGATGGAAAGAAAGTCTAAAAGTAATTCCATAGAAACAAAGAAGAATTTTGTTTTTAGTTTATAAAAGAGAAGTATAGATATCTATTCTGTTCTGGATCATCCTGTAATTCTCATTCTACTGCTTTGTTTAGTGATTTTGATCCTTCCTTAAATACAGCCTGATTAATTTTTTTTTTTTGAAATTTGGTTACTGTTCTCTATGTATCTCTCTGAGTGAACCCCATCCTTGCATTCTAATTTATTGTATTGTATCAATTCTAGGGTACCTCTTTCAGTTTGTACTTGTATATGTGGATTCTATAGAACAGGTACCATGCAACTCCAAAATTGTAACTCTTAATTGTCTGCAACCTGAATCAACACCATTTGTACAAATCATAGTTGGATGAGTAAAACACTGCTCTCAAGGAGTGAAGTTCCCTTAACACATATTTTCTTTAAGGAATTTCTCTAAGAAATTTCTCTTAATGGATACTTCTCATTGATCAAAATTTCTCCTGATGCTCATAGCACTGTTATGGAAGTGCCCATAGGGAATCTTTCTTTCTATTGCTCATAAAATGTTATGAGCAAGCAACACTATAAACAAGAGAAAGATTAAAGCTCAGAGATTATATCAATGTCCACAAATATAAATATATTTGTATATTGACATTTGTCATATTAATGATTTCCAAAATTATCCTGTATAAAAGAAGTATGAACTTGCCACCATTTACAAAGTGATTTCATATTTATGTTTCCCAGTAGTTATATGTCTGTGTAAAGGTGTAAATCTAGTTTACCCCTTGTTTATATGTCTGTTGAAATGTGTACATGTAATTCCATGTTTATTTTCATATTTGATTATATGTCTACAGGAATGTAGACATGTATATGCATGTTGTAGCAGTGATCTTGAAGACCTAATTCTGATAAATGAGAGAAATAAGCCAACAGAGAGTCCACTTAAACACTCATCAAAGTCGATAGCCTTGTATATATATTTATATTTGTGGACATTGATATTTATATATACACAAGGCTATTGACTTTAATGAATATATATATATATATATATATATATATATATATATATATATATATATATATATATATATATATTTGTGTATT